>CM062808.1:368623854-368870453 GCA_031772625.1 Pinus tabuliformis | reverse complement strand
GGTATGCTTGCTCGCTCAACATTACCCTCCTCTACTATAGGGCATGCACTGTGGGGGGTGTTTGTGTAATGTGGAGCAAATAAAATGCAAATTTAAAAATACCATGTGATGTATATGTCAATCAACTAATTGAGTAATACAACCCAGAACCATGCTCGAAGGAGAAATAGTAGTGCAAAGAATAATAAAAAAATACTATTTTATTGGAAAACTAAGACTCACCATCCTCTATGCTGCATTAGCATTGCTTAAACTATCTTCTCCACTCGACCATCCCAGACACTACGATTGTAGTCACTTACTGCACATACTACCTTGAAGCCATCACAAAAGGATAAATCGTCATGCAAACGACATATATTACGGTGGATTAAAGCACAATATTATTATGTTGGAAACAAAATATGGCTCACCAATCGTTTGCGATGCGTTTGTAGAATCTCTAAGGTCTTTTCGCCACTTGACCTTCATAGACTATAGAACTGTAGTCGTTCACTACACGAAGAAAATCAATATAAATTGATATGAGATCACATATAACACATATAATAAATTGAGAAGCAAGCAAACAGAGTCACGAATGAGGAAAAGATAATTGTGACTGAAATGCATTGCATATAGTTAAGGTGATTCACCTTCATTTATGAACGATAACCTCCATCTCATTTCTTTCATTTTCTCTCCCTACAAACAAAACCAAGACCAAACAACAAGAAATGAGAAAACGAGTACAACACAAGGCATGGTCACTCTCAAACTCGAGAAAAACAAAATATGTAGACAACAACAACAAAAACTTGGAAACTCCCCCTTGCACATTATTTCTATTGCAGTGTCCTTCTCCTTTGCTGAAAGAAAAAAAGTGGGGTGAATAAGGTTAAAATACAAACATAGATAGTAATGATAAGCATATTTCAAACCGATAATTATTTATAATAGGAAACATACCTCCTAAAGAAGCAGTATCCTCCTCTCCTCTACTAAAAAGAAAACGACTGGGGTGAATAAGGTTTAAAGACAAACATAGACAGTAATGATAACCAAATTTCAAAACCGATAATTATTTATAATAGGAAACATACCTCCTAAAGAACTTGTTATATAACGATAGACACTATTTTGTATTCCATTTACTTCTGCTCACCAAAACAAGCCATCTACAAAAAATATTAGAATCATTATAAAAATTATATTAGAGAGTTGAATGTAATAATCAATCATAATATGAAATATACATGCCTTTGAGTTTTGTTATATAAAGGGGGATAATCCATATTGTATTTCACATATTCGTGCTCACTGGAATCACCCATCTGAAATGGATACACAATAACTATTAGCATTCTAATAAAAGTTAAACTAGAGAATTGAAGTCAAGAATTTGTCATCCAACTTAAGTACAGTCCATTTATATTCCGTGCTATATCGCGAAATATAAATTTTCTAAATTAGAAGTAATTCTACTAGGAATAATGCAATTAATGTTATCATAAGAGAAATAATTCTTTTTGTAGAGGGATTTAAGCATATTTAAACATATTGAATACCTAAAATCCTAGGGGCCACAAGGCAATAGTGTTGTCTATTAGCACAATTGTCGATTTTTTGAAGGGTATGTGTGCTTGCTTGCTCAACCTTACCATCCTTTGTTGATATTTGTAGCTTGGGAGGTACTCCAAACCCTAAGGTACAAGGTTGTGGAGGATTTGGACACACATGGACTTTGTGGGCAAGAGTACCCAAGCTGTGAATTTTGCACTCAAAATTGTGGTTGTGAGTCCATGAAGAGATTTGATGACTTTGGCACTTGGACATGTTAGAGCACCCTTAAAGGAGAAAGGGGTTGCTTCAACCACCAAGAGAGACCTTGTCATTATGGAGAAATGAATTTTTATATGTTTTGAGTGGGTGAAATGTCTTAAAGATCAAGTCTAACTTTGTTAAAGAAACCCTTCATGAAAGGCTAGATGTCAGCGTAAGAGAAAGATATAAATTTGGGAGAGGAGAGACATCATTCCACCCATCCAAGGAGCAACACATCAAATAATATACCTCTGAACTAGTTGCAGATCAGAAGAAGCTCAAGGGAAGTAGAGAAGGAGCATTTTTGTGTCTTCTTGAGACTGTTTTTGGGACAATATTGATAGGCAACAAGACGAGCGCTAAGTGGTGAATCATGGGAGTATTTTCTGGACGTTTGAGGATGTTTTTCTTTGTATTTCAAGCCGCAAGTTCTCTGGGTTGATTGCAGGTGAATGACATATATATTAGCGAAGGTCAAGAGGCCTAGTAAGAGGCCTAACGTTGGAGGCAATCACAGCAGGGGATAACATAGTTAGAAGAGGCCTGAAGTGAGGGAAAACACAAGGTTTGGAGAAGAATTTAGGGTTGACATGTGCCCTAACCATAACTCAGAAAATGCACAAAAGTCGAGGTCAAGGGGAGCAGCGGGAGGTTGCAGAACAAGGTATGTTTGTCCTCTTGTATTGATGTTGTTGCTAGTGGATGGTTGTCCTTGTTTGGACAGAGTTTGAAGGGCATTTGAAGGGTAGCAGAAGGTGTCCTTGCAACCCTAGATCAGTTTGACAAGGAATTCGACTATTATAAGATGGGCAGACTTTGAGAAGCCTAGGGGTTTGGTTCTTTGAGAAATAAGGGCAACCAAGTAGGCTTATGAATCATCCCTAAGTTGATTGTTGGAGAAGGACTTTCAACAGTCACAGTGGGCAACCCTTCATGCCCTAAGATTGTCTTAGTTGGAGCAGCACAAGAAGGCAATAGCGGAAAGAAGTCCCAAAGAGATGAGGAGCAGCAATGGGCAGTTTAGGAATTGTCCACAAATGAAGTTGTGAACAACTCACAATAAGACACTGTGTTGATTCAATGATGGACTAATGATCAGCTAAAGGGCACTTGGTGAGTCGTGTTTAGTGCCCTAAAGGAGCAGGATTCAGTGAATCAAAGTGTGCACAACGAAGCAACTTAGAGAGAGCTGAGATTGTCTAGATCATGGGGCAAAGGATTCAGTTGAAGACATGGACGGTGGCAGGCTAGTTTCTTCATTGGATCGTGACGTTGCATATCTGATATTGGAGGGATGTGCATGTGTTGTGTTTGACCCGAGAGTATGAGTGCTTGCAGGACTGAGTTGTAGTGATGGTGGCCCGTGCTTGACTGTAGCTCGAACTGACCTTGTAGGACACGAGATCAATAATATTTTGAGTCAGTGGAGACCATGTAGACTCAGAAGGAGTCTAGCTTAAGAGGGAGCGAACCTATGGAAGTTTCAGATCTTCAGGTTCTGTAGATGGTGACGAGTAACTTCCTAGTGTTGGAACTACCACCCTCGCTAAGGAGTGTTGAGATTTGTAGCTTGGGGGGTACTCCAGACTCTAGGGTACAGGGTTGTTAAGGATTTGCACCCACATGGGATTTGTGGGAAGAGTACCCAAGTAGTGGGCTTTGCACCCAAAGTTGCGGGTGTCAATCCATGAGGAGATTTAATGACTTTGCACTTGGACATGATAGAGCACACTTAGAGGAGCAAGGTGTCGCTGCAACCACTAAGAGAGCCCTTGTCATTGTAGAGAAATGAATTTTTATATGTTTTGAGTGGGAGAATTGCCTTAAAGATCAAGTCAGCCTTAGTTAAACAAACCCTTATTTAAGGGCTAGATGTCACACTAAGCGAAAAATATAAGTATGTGAGAGGAGAGACCTAATTTCACACATCCAATGAGCGACATATCAAAGAATATACCTCTCAAATAGCCACAAATCAGACGGAGCTCAAACGAAGTGGATAAAGAGCATTTTTGTGTCTTCTTGAAATTGTTTTGAGGGCCAAGATTGATAGGCAACAAACCGAGGGCTAAGAGGTGAATTTTGGGCAGATTTCGTTCATATTTGAGGGTTTTCTCTATGTTTCACGCAGCTGGTTCTCTGGGTTGATTGAAGGTGGAGAACATATCTTTTGGGGAGGGTAGAGAGGCCTATTAGGATGTCTAACCTAGGCCAAAATCACAGAAAGGGACACCGGAGTTAGAACTTAGAAGATGTCTAAAGTGAGGGAAAACACAAGTTTTGGATCATAATTTAGGGCTGACATGTGCCCTAACCAAAGCTCAAAAAGTGCAAAATAGTTGAGGTCAAGGCAAGCAGCAGGAGGTTGTCCTTACAACCCTAGATCAGTTTGACAAGAAGAACTTTGACAATTGTAAGAAGGGCAGACTTGAAGAAGCCTAAGGGTTTTTTCTTAGATAAATAAGACCAAACAAGTAGGCTTATGAATCATCACTAAGTTGATTGTTGGAGAAAGATTTTTAACGATCATAATTGGTAGCTCTCCATGCCCTAAGATCTTCATTGGAGCAACACAAGAAGGCAATAATGGGAAGAGGTCCCAAAGAGCTGAATAAAAGCAGTGGTCAGTCTAGGAGTTGTTTACAAAAGAAGTTGTAAAAAACTCACAAGAAGACCCTATGTGTTGATTTGTTTCATGGACTAATGATCAGCTAGAGGGTAGTTGGTCAGCCATGTTCAATGACTTAAAGGGGCAAGATTCATTGATAGAGGCGGATGAAGTTGTGGAACGCTACATCAGCGAGTAGGTGAAGTATTGTTTTGCTCATGGTAGATTGGTTAATAAACGACTGACATCAAACCCTAGTTTGTATTTCCTATATCAATGATTGTACGAGGGCCACGATCCTTGGTACAGGAGGCCTAGACAGTTGTACTACAATTTGTTAATATAACGAAGTTGGGTTCTTGAAAAATGGTAAAAAGTTGCCTATTTATGTACATGTTGATTTATTGTTGTATTTATTCCACTGTGCAAAGTAGTTCGTTGTGGCATTTGAGTTGGTCGTGTCATAGATTCAAAGACCCTAACCTAGATACTCTAGTGCCATGGCAAATCAACATCCTCATCTCTAGGGCACATTATGTGGGGGTGTGCGTGTGATGTGGAGCAAGAAATCACATAAATTTAAACATACCATTTGATGTATATGTCAAACCACTAACTAAGTGGTACTACTCGAGAACAACGCTGGAAGAAGAAAACTTCAAGTAAACAAACAATAATAACAATATTTTGTTGGAAAACAACATCACTCACCCATCCTTTGCGTTGAATCTACATTGCCTATCTTCTCCCCTCGACCCTCCAAGACACTACAATTGTAGTCACTCACTAAACAAAAGTAATATTATATATGAGATCATGAATAAACCACAAGATTTAATACCAAATACACAAAGCGATGTATTAAACATACACATACCTGCCCTCCCTTGGGTAATATTATAGAAGCGAATACAATAAATCACTTACAATTTGTAGAATATCTCACCCATCCTCTACAACATTTGTAGAACGTCTAAGGCATCTTCACCACTTCACCTTTGTAGATTGTACAATTGTAGCTCTTCACTACATAAAGAAGATCAATATAGTTGATTCTGAGAGCATAGATAAAGCATATAATAATTGAATAGCAAACAAATGGAACCACAAATTAGCAAAATATACTTTTAATTGAAGCGCATTGCATATAGGTATGTTGACTCACCCTCATTTACGAACAATAACCTCGACTTTTCTTGTTTGCTTCCTTCGTTTCCTTTTCCACACCCAACAAATGAAACCAAGACAAAATTACAAAGAACATGAACCAAAAAAAAGGGAAAACGAGTACAACAAAGCCAATAAACGAAACCAAGATAGAAGTACAAAAAACGAGAAAAAAAAAGATGAAACAAAGAAAAACAATTACAACACAAAGCATGGCCATGCTCAAACTCAACAAAACAAAACATGCAAATAAGAACAAAAAAAAAGCAAATATTCCCTTTGCACATCACCTCTCACATAATGTGCCCTCCTCCACTAGAAGAAAAGGAAGTCACTGAATAAGGTTAAAACACACACAGTCAGTAATGGTAAGCATATTTCAAAACCAATAATTATTCATAATAGGAAACAAACCTTCCCTAGAGTCTGTTTTATAACAATGAACATCCTCTTTTGTATTCCACTTCCTCATCGTGATCAGAACAAGTCATCTACAGAAGATACAAAATAAGATCTTAGAATTGTTATATAAATTAAGCTAGAGATTTGAATGCAATTATTAACCATAATAAGAAACACACCTCTCTTTGAGTTTGTTATATAAAAAGAGAGGTCATTTTGTATTTCATGTGTTCATGCTCACTGGACAAGTATTCTGCAATCAATACACAATAAAATATTAAATTTCTAATGGAAGTTAAACTAGAGAGATTGGAGGCATGAACTTGGCTTGCAACTTCGCGTGCAGTTATATTCCATGCTATATCACAAAAAAATATAAATTATCACAAAAATATAAATTTTCCAAAGCATATGTACTTTTACTAGGAATAATACAAACAATGCTTTCTTACCATAGGGTCTGCAAGGTGATCGTGTTGTATGTTACCAAGATGTTTCATTGGTTGAAGGATCGGTATGCTTGCTCGCTCAACATTACCCACCTCTACTATAGGTCATGCATTGTGGGGGTGTCTGTCATGTGGAGCAAATAAAATGCAAATTTAAAGATACCATGTGATGTATATGTCAATCAACTAATTGAGTAATACAACCCAACAACCATGCTCGAAGGAGAAATAGTAGTGCAAACAAATAATAAAAATACTATTTTATTGGAAGATTACAACTAACCCATCCTCTATGCTGCATTAGCATTGCTTAAAGTATCTTCTCCACTCGACCATCCCAGACACTACCACTGTAGTCACTTACTGCACAAAGTAATTTTGTATATGAAATCATAAATAAACCACAAGAAAAATTGAATGAAAAATATACAGAGAGATAAATTAATCATACACATACCTAGTCGCTCTTCACTAATGTTATAGCAACAACAACCATGAACAATAAGCCCTGAAAGTGTGAACCCAGGTATAACTTTTCTCCTTATTTTGTATCAAAGTTTTCAAAAAAATATCAAACCTCACACCCATTAACAAGATCATACTACCTTGAAGCCATGACAAAAGGATAAATCATCATCCAAACGACATATATTACGGTGGATTAAAGCACTAATCATTTGCGATGTGTTTGTACAATCTCTAAGGTCTTTTAACCACTTGACCTTCATATACTATAGAACTGTAGTCGTTCAATACACAAAGAAAACCAATATAAATTGATTTGAGACCACATATAACACATAAAATAAATTGAAAAGCAAGCAAATAGAGTCACGAATGAGGAAAAGATAATTGTGAGTAAAGTGCATTGCGTAGAATTAAGGTGACTCACCTTCATTTATGAACGATAACCTCCATCTCATTTCTTTCATTTTCTCTCCCTACAAACAAAACCAACACCAAACTACAAGAAATGAGAAAACGAGAACAACACAAGGCCGGGTCACTCTCAAACTCGACAAAAACAAAATATGTAGACAACAACAAACGAAAGCTTGGAAACTCCCCCCTTGCACATCATTTCTATTGCAGTGTCGTCTCCTCTGCTGAAAGAAGAAAAGTGGGGTGAATAAGGTTAAAATACAAACATAGATAGTAATGATAAGCATATTTCAAAACCAATAATTATTTAAAATAGGAAACATACCTCCTAAAGAAACAGTGTCCTCTCCTCTACTGAAAAGAAAAAAAGTGGGGTGAATAAGGTTAAAATACAAACATAGATAGTAATGCTAAGCATATTTCAAAACCGGTAATTATTTATAATCGGAAACATACCTCCTAAAGAACTTGTTATATAACGATTCACACTATTTTGTATTCCATTTACTTCTGCTCACAAAAACAAGCCATCTACAAAAAATATGTAATAAAATATTAGAATCATTATAAAAATTATATTAGAGAGTTGAATGTAATAATCAATCATAATATGAAGCATACATGTCTTTGAGTTTTGTTATATACAGGGGGATAATCCATATTGTATTTCACATATCCGTGCTCACTGGAATCACCCATCTGAAATGGATACACAATAAACTATTAGCATTCTAATAAAAGTTAAACTAGAGAATTGAAGGCAGGAATTTGTCATCCAACTTAAGTACAATCCATTTATATTCCACGCTATATCGCAAAATATATAAATTTTCTAAATAAGAAGTAATTCTACTAGGAATAATGCAATTAATGTTGTCATAAGAGAAATAATTCTTTTTGTAGAGGGATTTAAGCATATTTAAACATATTGAACACCTAAAATCCTAGGGGCCACAAGGCAATAGTGTTGTCTATTAGCACAATGGTTGATTTCTTGAAGGGTATATATGCAATAGTGTTGTCTATTAGCACAATGGTTGATTTGTCGAAGGGTATGTATGCTTGCTTGCTCAACATTACCATCCTTTGTTGAGATTTGTAGTTTGGGAGGTACTCCAAACCCTAAGGTACAAGGTTGTGGAGGATTTGGACACACATGGACTCTGTGGACAAGATTACCCAAGTTGTGGGTTTTGCACCCAAAATTGTGGTTGTGAGTCCATGAAGAGATATGAAGAGATTTGATGACTTGGCACTTGGAAATGATAGAGCACCCTTAAAGGAGAATGGGGTTGCTTCAACCACCAAGAGAGTCCTTGTCATTGTGGAGAAATGAATTTTTATATGTTTTGAGTGGGTGAAATGTCTTAAAGATCAATTTTGACTTTGTTAAAGAGACCCTTCATGAAAGGCTAGATGTCAGCCTAAGAGAAAGATACAAATATGTGAGAGGAGAGACATCATTCCACCCATCCAAGGAGCAACACATCAAAGAATATACCTCTGAACTAGTTGCAGATCAGAAGGAGCTCAAGGGAAGTAGAGAAGGAGTATTTTGTGTGTTCTTGAGACTGTTTTTTGGCCGATATTGTTAGGCAACGGGCCGCAGGCTAAGGGGGGAATTATGGGAAGATTTTGTGGACATTTGAGGAGGTTTTTCTCTGTATTTCGGGTTGCAGGTTCTCTGGGTTGATTGCAGGTCAATGACATATATATTAGGGAAGGCCGAGAGGCATAGCATAGGCGGCAATCAAAGCAGGGGATAGCATAGTTAGAAGAGGCCAGAAGTGAGGGAAAACACAAGGTTTGGAGAACAATTTAGGGTTGACATGTGCCCTAACCACAACTTAGAAAATACTAAATGCACAAAAGCCGAGGTGAAGGCGACCAGCAGGAGGTTGCAGAAAAAGGTATGTTTGTCCTCTTGTATTAATGTTGTTGCTAGTGGATGGTTGTCCTTGTTTGGTCAGAGTTTGAAGGGCATCTGAAAGACGGTTTGAAGGGTAGAAGAAGGTGTCCTTAGAACCCTAGATAAGTTTGACAATGAATTCGACTACTATAAGAAGGGCAGTCTTTGAGAAGCCTAGGGGTTTGGTAGTTGGAGAAATAAGGGCAACCAAGTAGGCTTATGAATAATCCCTAAGTTGACTGTTGGCAAAGGACTTTTAACAGTGAGAGTGGGCAACCCTCCATGCCCTAAGATTGTCTTCGTTGGAGCAGCACAAGAAGAAAATAGTGGAAAGAAGTCCCAAAGATGAAGAGCAGTAATGAGGAGTTTAGGAATTGTCCACAAACGAAGTTGTGAACAACTCACAATAAGACACTATGTGTTGATTCAATGATGGACTAATGATCAACTAAAGGGCACTTGGTGAGTCGTCTTTAGTGCCCTAAAGGAGCAAGATTAAGTGAATCAGAGTTCGCACGACAAAGCAACTTAGAGAGAGCTGAGATTGTCTAGATCATGGGGCAGAGGATTCAGTTGAAGACATGGAGGTGTGGTCTTGACTAGCTTGGCAATGAGATTGGCTTGGAGTTCTCGTGGATTGGTAGTGAGCCTAGTGAACAACAATTTGTTGTATGGCAAGTTGTTGATCATGGACTTCCTTTGACTTGCCATGGATCGTCGGGACAACTCGAGGAGTACTTTAGCATATATGAGATTGGCATGGACAAGATTGCTTCATGTGATAGACAGGATGGTGGCAGGCTAGTTTCTTCATCAGATCGTGATGTTGCATATCCGATATTGGAGGGATGTGCACGTGTTGTGTTTGACCTGGGAGTATGAGTGCTTACAGGATTGAGTTGTAGTGATGGTGGCCCGTGTTTGACCGTAGCTCGGACAGACCTTGTAGGAAACGAAATCAATAGAAATGTGAGCCAGTGGAGACCATGTAGACTCAGAAGGAGTCTAGCTTAAGAGGGAGTGACCCTACGGAAGCTTCAGATCTTCAAGTTCTGTAGATGGTGACGAGTAACTTCCTAGTGTTGGAAGTAGCTCCGTCGCTAAGGAGGAGTGTTGAGATTTGTAGCTTGGGGGGTACTCTAGACTCTAGGGTACAAGGTTGTTGAGGATTTGGAACCACATGGGCTTTGTGGGGAAGAGTACCCAAGCGGTGGGATTTGCACCCAAAGTTGTGGGTGTGAATCCATGAGGATATTTAATGGCTTTGCACTTGGACATGATAGAGCACACTTAGAGGAGCAAGTGGTCACTTCAACCACTAAGAGAGCCCTTCTCATTGTAGAGAAATGAAATTTTTATACGTTAGGAGTGGGTGAATTGTCTTAAAGATCAAGTCGGCCTTAGTTAAAGAGACCCTCCTTTAAGGGCTTGAAGTCACCCTAAGCGAAAAATATAAGTATGTGAGAGGAGATACCTCATTTCACACATCCAATGAGCGACATATCAAAGAATATAGCTCTGAACTAGTCGCAGATCAGACGGAGCTCAAACGAAGTGGATAAGGAGCATTTTTGTGTCTTTTTGAAACTGTTTTGAGGGCCAAGATTGCTATGCACAAAACCTAAGGCTAAGAGGTGAACTTTGGGCAAATTTGAGGGTTTTCTTTGTGTTTCAGGCCGCTAGTTCTCTGCGTTGATTGAAGGTCGAGAAAATATCTTTTGGCGAGGGCAAAGAGGCCTATTAGGACGCCTAACCTAGGCCGAAATCAGAACAAGGTACACCACAGTTCGAAGATGTCTGAAGTGACAGAAAACACAAGTTTTGTATCAGAATTTAGGTCTACCATGTGCCCTAACCAAAGCTCAGAAATTGCAAAAAAGTCGAGGTCAAGGCGAGCAGCAGGAGGTTGTACAACAAGGTATGTCTGTCAGTTTTTATTGATTTTTTTGTTAGTAGATGGTTTTCCAGTTTGGACAGAGTTTGAATGGCGTCTAAAGGATTGTTTGCAGGGGAGCAGACAGTGTCCTTACAATCCTAGATCCTTTTGACAAGAAGAACTTTGACAGCTATAAGAAGGTCAGACTTTGAGAAGCCTAGGGGTTTGCTTCTTGGAGAAATAAGGGCAACCAAGTAGGCCTATGAATCATCACTAAGTTGATTGTTGGAGAAATGTTTTCGACAGTCATAATGGGTAGCTCTCCATGCCCTAAGATCTTCATTGTTGCAATACAAGAAGGCAATAATGGGAAGAGGTCCCAAAGAGTTGAATAGAAGCAGTGGGCAGCCTACGAGTTGTATACAAACAGAGTTGTAAACAACTCACAAGAAGACCCTATGTGTTGATTCATTTGATGGTCTAATGATTAGCTAGAGGGCAATTGGTGAGCCATGTTCAATGATTTAAAGGAGCAAGATTCAATGATAGAGGCAGATGAAGTTGTGGAACGCTACATCAGTGAGTAGGTGAAGTGTTGTTTTCTGCATAGTAGATTGGTTAATGAAAGACTGATATCAAATCCCTAGTTTGTATTTCCTGTATCAGTGATTGTATGAGGGGCATGATCCTTGGTAGAGGAGGCCTAGACAGTTCTACTACAATTTGTTAATATAATGAAGTTGGGTTGTTGAAAAATGGTAAAAAGTTGCCTATTTATGTACATATTGATTTATTGATGTATTTATTCCACTGTGCAAAGTAGTTTGTTGTGGCATTTGAGTTGGTCGTGTCATAGATTCAAAGACCCTAACCTAGATACTCTAGTGCCATGGAAAATCAACATCTTCATCTCTATGGCACATTGTGTGCGGGTGTGCGTGTGATGTGGAGCAAGAAATCACATGAATTTAAACATACCATTTGATGTATATGTCAAACCACTAACTAAGTGGTACTACCCGAGAACCACGCTAGAAGGAAAAAAACTTCAAGTAAACAAACAATAAAAACAATATTTTGATGGAAAACAACATCACTCACCCATCCTTTGCGCTGCATCTACATTGCCTATCTTCTCCCATTGACCCTCCAAGACACACAATTGTAGTCACTCCCTACACAAAGTAATATTATATATGAGATCATGAATAAACCACGAGATTTAATACCAAATACACAAAGCGATGTATTAAACATACACATACCTGCCCTCCCTTGGGTAATATTATAGAAGCGAATAGAATAAATCATTTACAATTGGTAGAATGTCTCGCCCATCCTCTACCACATTTGTAGAATGTCAAAGGCATCTTCACCACTTCACCCTTGTAGATTGTACAATTGTAGCTCTTCACTACATAAAGAATATCAATATAGTTGATTCTGAGAGCATAGATAACGCATATAATAAATTGAATAGCAAGCAAATGGAGCCACAAATTAGCAAAATATACTTTAAATTGAAGCGCATTGCATATAGGTATATTGACTCACCCTCATTTATGAACAATAACCTCAACTTTTCTTGTTTGCTTCCTTCGTTTCCTTTTCCACACCCAACAAATGAAACCGAGACAGAATTACAAAGAACATGAACCAAAAAAAAAAGGAAAACGAGTACAACAAACCCAATAAACGAAACCAAGATAGAAGTACAAAAAACGAGAAAAAAAAGATGAAACAAAGAAAAACAATTACAACACAAAGCATGGCCATGCTCAAACTCAACAAAACAAAAAATGCAATTAAGAACAAAAAAATGCAAACATCCCCTCTGCACACCACCTCTCCTGTAATGTGCCCTCCTCCGCTAGAAGGAAAAGAAGTCACTGAATAAGGTTAAAACACACACAGTCAGTAATGGTAAGCATATTTCAAAACCAATAATTATTCATAATAGGAAACAAACCTTACCTAGAGTTTGTTTTATAACAATGAACACTCTCTTTTGTATTCCACTTTCTCATGCTGATCAGAACAAGTCATCTACAGAAGATACAAAATAAGATCTTAGAATTGTTATATAAATTAAGCTAGAGATTTGAACGCAATTATTAATCATAATAAGAAACACACCTCTCTTTGAGTTTGTTATATAAAAAGAGAGGCCATTTTGTATTTCATGTGTTCATGCTCACTGGACAATGTTTTTGCAATAAGTACACAATAAAATATTAAATTTCAAATAAAAGTTAAACTAGAGAGTTTGGAGGCATGAACTTGGCCTGCAACTTCAAGTCGAGTTATATTCCATGCCATATTACAAAAAATATTAATTTTCTAAAGTAGTTGTACATCTACTAGGAATAATACAAACAATGCTTTTATACCATAGGGTCCACAAGGCAATAGTATTGTTTGTTAGCACGATGGCTGATTGGTTGAAGGGTCGGTATGCTTGCTCGCTCAACATCACCCTCCTCTACTATAGGGCATGCACTATGGGGGGTGTTTGTGTCATGTGGAGCAAATAAAATGCAAATTAAAAGATACCACGTGATGTATATGTCAATCAACTAATTGAGTAATACAACCCAAGAACCATGCTCGAAGGAGAAATAGTAGTGAAAAGAAATAATAAAAATACTATTTTATTGGAAAACTACGACTCACCCATCCTCTATGCTACATTAGCATTGCTTAAACTATCTTCTCCACTCGACCATCCCAGACACTACGATTGCAGTCACTTACTGCACAAAATAACTTTTTATATGAAATCATGAATAAACCACAAAAGAAATTGAATAAAAAATATATAGAGAGAGATAAATTAATCATACCAATACCTACTCGCTCTTCACTAATGTTATAGCAACAACAACCATGAACAATAAGCCTTGAAAAGGTGAGCCCAGGTATAACTTTTCTCTTTATTTTGTATCAAAGTTTTCAAAAAATCTCAAACCTCACACCCATTAAAAAGATCATACTACCTTGAAGCCATGAAAAACAAGTATAACTTTTCTCTTTATTTTGTATCAAAGTTTTTGAAAAATCTCAAACCTCACACCCATGAACAACATCATACTACCTTGAAGCCATCACAAAAGGATAAATCGTCATGCAAACGACATATATTACGGTGGATTAAAGCACAATATTATTATGTTGGAAAAAAATATGGCTCACCAATCGTTTGCGATGCGTTTGTAGAATCTCTAAGGTCTTTTCGCCACTTGACCTTCATAAACTATAGAACTGTAGTCGTTCACTACACGAAGAAAATCAATATAAATTCATATGAGATCACATATAACACATAAAATAAATTGAAAAGCAAGCAAATAGAGTCACGAATGAGGAAAAGATAATTGTGACTGAAATGCATTGCATATAGTTAAGGTGATTCACCTTCATTTATGAACGATAACCTCCATCTCATTTCTTTCATTTTCTCTCCCTACAAACAAAACCAAGACCAAACAACAAGAAATGAGAAAACGAGTACAACACAAGGCATGGTCACTCTCAAACTCGAGAAAAACAAAATATGTAGACAACAACAAACAAAAACTTGGAAACTCCCCCCTTGCACATTATTTCTATTGCAGTATCCTTCTCCTTCGCTAAAAAGAAAAAAAGTGGGGTGAATAAGGTTAAAATACAAACATAGACAGTAATGATAAGCATATTTCAAAACCGATAATTATTTATAATAGGAAACATACCTCCTAAAGAAGCAGTATCCTCCTCTCCTCTACTAAAAGGAAAACAACTGGGGTGAATAAGGTTTAAAGACAAACATAGATAGTAATGATAACCATATTTCAAAACCGATAATTATTTATAATAGGAAACATACCTCCTAAAGAACTTGTTATATAACGATAGACACTATTTTGTATTCCATTTACTTCTGCTCACCAAAACAAGCCATCTACAAAAAATATTAGAATCATTATAAAAATTATATTAGAGAGTTGAATGTAATAATCAATCATAATATGAAATATACATGCCGTTGAGTTTTGTTATATAAAGGGGGATAATCCATATTGTATTTCAAATATTTGTGCTCAGTGGAATCACCCATCTGAAATGGATACACAATAACTATTAGCATTCTAATAAAAGTTAAACTAGAGAATTGAAGGCAAGAATTTGTCATCCAAATTAAGTACAGTCCATTTATATTCCGTGCTATATCGCAAAATATAAATTTTCTAAATTAGAAGTAATTCTACTAGGAATAATGCAATTAATGTTGTCATAAGAGAAATAATTCTTTTTGTAGAGGGATTAAAGCATATTTAAACATATTGAACACCTAAAATCCTAGGGGCCACAGGGCAATAGTGTTGTCTATTAGCACAATTGTCGATTTTTTGAAGGGTATGTGTGCTTGCTTGCTCAACCTTACCATCCTTTGTTGATATTTGTAGCTTGGGAGGTACTCCAAACCCTAAGGTACAAGGTTGTGGAGGATTTGGACACACATGGACTTTGTGGGCAAGAGTACCCAAGCTGTGAATTTTGCACCCAAAATTGTGGTTGTGAGTCCATGAAGAGATTTGATGACTTGGCACTTGGACATGTTAGAGCACCCTTAAAGGAGAAAGGGGTTGCTTCAACCACCAAGAGAGACCTTGTCATTATGGAGAAATGAATTTTTATATGTTTTGAGTGGGTGAAATGTCTTAAAGATCAAGTCTGACTTTGTTAAAGAAACCCTTCATGAAAGGCTAGATGTCAGCCTAAGAGAAAGATATAAATTTGGGAGAGGAGAGACATCATTCCACCCATCCAAGGAGCAACACATCAAATAATATACCTCTGAACTAGTTGAAGATAGAAGAAGCTCAAGGGAAGTAGAGAAGGAGCATTTTTGTGTCTTCTTGAGACTGTTTTTGGGACAATATTGATAGGCAACAAGACGAGCGCTAAGTGGTGAATCATGGGAGTATTTTGTGGACGTTTGAGGATGTTTTTCTTCGTATTTCAAGCCGCAAGTTCTCTGGGTTGATTGCAGGTGAATGACATATATATTAGGGAAGGTCGAGAGGCCTAGTAAGAGGCCTAACGTTGGCGGCAATCACAGCAGGGGATAACATAGTTAGAAGAGGCCTAAGTGAGGGAAAACACAAGGTTTGGAGAAGAATTTAGGGTTGAAATGTGCCCTAACCATAACTCAGAAAATGCACAAAAGCCGAGGTCAAGGGGAGCAGCGGGAGGTTGCAGAACAAGGTATGTTTGTCCTCTAGTATTGATGTTGTTGCTAGTGGATGGTTGTCCTTGTTTGGACAGAGTTTGAAGGGCATTTGAAGGGTAGCAGAAGGTGTCCTTGCAGCCCTAGATCAGTTTGACAAGGAATTCGACTATTATAAGATGGGCAGACTTTGAGAACCCTAGGGGTTTGGTTCTTTGAGAAATAAGGGCAACCAAGTAGGCTTATGAATCATCCCTAAGTTGATTGTTGGAGAAGGACTTTCAACAGTCAGAGTGGGCAACCGTTCATGCCCTAAGATTGTCTTAGTTGGAGCAGCACAGGAAGGCAATAGTGGAAAGAAGTCCCAAGGAGATGAGGAGCAGCAATGGGCAGTTTAGGAATTGTCCACAAACGAAGTTGTGAACAACTCACAATAAGACACTTTGTTGATTCAATGATGGACTAATGATCAGCTAAAGGGCACTTGGTGAGTCATGTTTAGTGCCCTAAAGGAGTAGGATTCAATGAATCAAAGTGTGCACAACGAAGCAACTTAAAGAGAGCTGAGATTGTCTAGATCATGGGGCAGAGGATTCAGTTGAAGACATGGACGGTGGCAGGCTAGTTTCTTCATTGGATCGTGATGTTGCATATCTGATATTGGAGGGATGTGCATGTGTTGTGTTTGACCCGGGAGTATGAGTGCTTGCAGGACTGAGTTGTAGTGATGGTGGCCCGTGTTTCACCGTAGCTCGAACTGACCTTGTAGGACACGAGATCAATAATAGTTTGAGTCAGCGGAGACCATGTAGACTCAGAAGGAGTCTAGCTTAAGAGGGAGCAAACCTATGGAAGTTTCAGATCTTCAGGTTCTGTAGATGGTGACGAGTAACTTCCTACTGTTGGAAGTACCTCCCTTGCTAAGGAGTGTTGAGATTTGTAGCTTGGGGGGTACTCCAGACTCTAGGGTACAGGGTTGTTAAGGCTTTGCACCCACATGGGATTTGTGGGCAAGAGTACCCAAGCAGTGGGCTTTGCACCCAAAGTTGCGGGTGTGAATCCATGAGGAGATTTAATGACTTTGCACTTGGACATGATAGAGCACACTTAGAGGAGCAAGGTGTCGCTTCAACCACTAAGAGAGCCCTTGTCATTGTAGAGAAATGAATTTTTATATGTTTTGAGTGGGTGAATTGTCTTAAAGATCAAGTCGGCCTTAGTTAAACAGACCCTTATTTAAGGGCTAGATGTCACACTAAGCGAAAAATATAAGTATGTGAGAGGAGAGACCTAATTTCACACATGCAATGAGCGACATATCAAAGAATATACCTCTCAACTAGCCACAAATCAGACGGAGCTCAAACGAAGTGGATAAAGAGCATTTTTGTGTCTTCTTGAAATTGTTTTGAGGGCCAAGATTGATAGGCAACAAACCGAGGGCTAAGAGGTGAATTTTGGGCAGATTTCGTTCATATTTGAGGGTTTTCTCTATGTTTCTGGTTCTCTGGGTTGATTGAAGGTGGAGAACATATCTTTTGGGGAGGATAGAGAGGCCTATTAGGATGCCTAACCTAGGCCGAAATCACAGAAAGGGACACCAGAGTTAGAAGATGTCTAAAGTGAGGGAAAACACAAGTTTTGGATCATAATTTAGGGCTGACATGTGCCCTAACCAAAGCTCAAAAATTGCAAAATAGTTGAGGTCAAGGCAAGCAGCAGGAGGTTGTCCTTACAACCCTGGATCAGTTTGACAAGAAGAACTTTGACAATTGTAAGAAGGGCAGAGTTGAAGAAGCCTAAGGGTATTTTTCTTAGATAAATAAGACCAACCAAGTAGGCTTATGAATCATCACTAAGTTGATTGTTGGAGAATTAACGATCATAATTGGTAGCTCTCCATGCCCTAAGATCTTCATTGGAGCAACACAAGAAGGCAATAATGGGAAGAGGTCCCAAAGAGCTGAAGAAAAGCAGTGGTCAGTCTAGGAGTTGTTTACAAACGAAGTTGTAAAAAACTCACAAGAATACCCTATGTGTTGATTTGTTTCATCGACTAATGATCAGCTAGAGGGAAGTTGGTCAGCCATGTTCAATGACTTAAAGGAGCAAGATTCATTGAAAGAGGCAGATGAAGTTGTGGAATGCTACATCAGCGAGTAGGTGAAGTGTTGTTTTGCTCATGGTAGATTGGTTAATAAAGGACTGACATCAAACCCTAGTTTGTATTTCCTATATCAGTGATTGTATGAGGGGCACGATCCTTGGTACAGGAGGCCTAGACAGTTGTACTACAATTTCTTAATATAACGAAGTTAGGTTCTTGAAAAATGGTAAAAAGTTGCCTATTTGTGTACATGTTGATTTATTGTTGTATTTATTCCATTGTGCAAAGTAGTTCGTTGTGGCATTTGAGTTGGTCGTGTCATAGATTCAAAGACCCTAACCTAGATACTCTAGTGCCATGGAAAATCAACATCCTCATCTCTAGGGCACATTATGTGGGGGTGTGCGTGTGATGTGGAGCAAGAAATCACATAAATTTAAACATACCATTTGATGTATATGTCAAACCACTAACTAAGTGGTACTACTCGAGAACCACGCTGGAAGAAGAAAACTTCAAGTAAACAAACAATAATAATAATATTTTGTTGGAAAACAACATCACTCACCCATCCTTTGCGCTGCATCTACATTGCCTATCTTCTCCCCTCGACCCTCCAAGACACTACAATTATAGTCACTCACTAAACAAAGTAAAATTATAGTCCCGTAATGTGCCCTCCTCCGCTAGAAGAGAAAGAAGTCACTGAATAAGGTTAAAACACACACAGTCAGTAATGGTAAGCATATTTCAAAACCAATAATTATTCATAATAGGAAACAAACCTTCCCTAGAGTTTGTTTTATAACAATGAACACTCTCTTTTGTATTCCACTTCCTCGTCCTGATCAGAACAAGTCATCTACAGAAGATACAAAATAAGATCTTAGAATTGTTATATAAATTAAGCTAGAGATTTGAATGCAATTATTAACCATAATAAGAAACACACCTCTCTTTGAGTTTGTTATACAAAAAGATTGGTCATTTTGTATTTCATGTGTTCATGCTCACTAGACAAGTATTCTGCAATCAATACACAATAAAATATTAAATTTCTAATGAAAGTTAAAATCGAGAGTTTGGAGGCATGAACTTTGCTTGCAACTTCGCGTGCAGTTATATTCCATGCTATATCACAAAAAATTATAAATTATCACAAAAATATAAATTTTCTAAAGCATATGTACTTCTACTAGGAATAATACAAACAATGCTTTCATACCATAGGGTCCGCAAGGCGATCGTGTTGTATGTTAGCAAGATGGTTGATTGGTTGAAGGATCGGTATGCTTGCTCGCTCAACATTACCCACCTCTACTATAGGTCATGCATTGTGGAGGTGTCTGTCATGTGGAGCAAATAAAATGCAAATTTAAAGATACCATGTGATGTATATGTCAATCAACTAATTGAGTAATACAACCCAACAACCATGCTCGAAGGAGAAATAGTAGTGCAAACAAATAATAAAAATACTATTTTATTGGAAGATTACGACTGACCCATCCTCTATGCTGCATTAGCATTGCTTAAAGTATCTTCTCCACTCGACCATCCCAGACACTACCACTGTAGTCACTTACTGCACAAAGTAATTTTGTATATGAAATCATGAATAAACCACAAGAAAAATTGAATGAAAAATATACAGAGAGATAAATTAATCATACATATACCTAGTCGCTCTTCACTAATGTTATAGCAACAACAACCATGAACAATAAGCCCTGAAAGTGTGAACCCAGGTATAACTTTTCTCCTTATTTTGTATCAAAGTTTTCAAAAAATATCAAACCTCACACCCATTAACAAGATCATACTACCTTGAAGCCATGACAAAGGGATAAATCATCATGCAAACGACATATATTAGGGTGGATTAAAGCACAATATTATTATGTTGGAAAAAAATATGGCTCACTAATCATTTGCGATGTGTTTGTAGAATCTCTAAGGTCTTTTCACCACTTGACCTTCATATACTATAGAACTGTAGTCGTTCACTACACAAATAAAATCAATATAAATTGATTTGAGACCACATATAACACATAAAATAAATTGAAAAGCAAGCAAATAGAGTCACGAATGAGGAAAAGATAATTGTGAGTGAAGTGCATTGCGTAGAGTTAAGGTGACTCACCTTCATTTATGAACGATAACCTCCATCTCATTTCTTTCATTTTCTCTCCCTACAAACAAAACCAACACCAAACTACAAGAAATGAGAAAATGAGAACAACACAAGGCCTGGTCACTCTCAAACTCGACAAAAACAAAATATGTAGACAACAACAAACAAAAGCTTGGAAACTCCCACCTTGCACATTATTTCTATTGCAGTGTCCTCTCCTCTGCTGAAAAGAAGAAAAGTGGGGTGAATAAGGTTAAAATACAAACATAGATAGTAATGATAACCATATTTCAAAACCAATAATTATTTAAAATAGGAAACATACCTCCTAAAGAAACAGTGTCCTCTCCTCTACTGAAAAGAAAAAAAGTGGGGTGAATAAGGTTAAAATACAAACATAGATAGTAATGCTAAGCATATTTCAAAACTGATAATTATTTATAATAGGAAACATACCTCCTAAAGAACTTGTTATATACCGATTGACACTATTTTGTATTCCATTTAATTCTGCTCACAAAAACAAGCCATCTACAAAAAATATGTAATAAAATATTAGAATCATTATAAAAATTATATTAGAGAGTTGAATGTTATAATCAATCATAATATGAAACATACATGTCTTTGAGTTTTGTTATATACAGGGGGATAATCCATATTGTATTTCACATATCCGTGCTCACTGGAATCACCCATCTGAAATGGATACACAATAAACTATTAGCATTCTAATAAAAGTGAAACTAGAGAATTGAAGGCAGTAATTTGTCATCCAACTTAAGTACAATCCATTTATAGTCCACGCTATATCGCAAAATATATAAATTTTCTAAATTAGAAGTAATTCTACTCGGAATAATGCAATTAATGTTGTCATAAGAGAAGTAATTCTTTTTGTGGAGGGATTTAAGCATATTTAAACATATTGAACACCTAAAATCCTAGGGGCCACAAGGCAATAGTGTTGTCTATTAGCACAATGGTTGATTTCTTGAAGGGTATATATGCAATAGTGTTGTCTATTAGCACAATGGTTGATTTGTCGAAGGGTATGTATGCTTGCTTGCTCAACATTACCATCCTTTGTTGAGATTTGTAGTTTGGGAGGTACTCCAAACCCTAAGGTACAAGGTTGTGGAGGATTTGGACACACATGGACTCTGTGGACAAGAGTACCCAAGTTGTGGGTTTTGCACCCAAAATTGTGGTTGTAAGTCCATGAAGAGATATGAAGAGATTTGATGACTTGGCACTTGGACATGATAGAGCACCCTTAAAGGAGAATGGGGTTGCTTCAACCACCAAGAGAGTCCTTGTCATTGTGGAGAAATGAATTTTTATATGTTTTGAGTGGGTGAAATGTCTTAAAGATCAATTTTGACTTTGTTAAAGAGACCCTTCGTGAAAGGCTAGATGTCAGCCTAAGAGAAAGATATAAATATGTGAGAGGAGAGACATCATTCCACCCATCCAAGGAGCAACACATCAAAGAATATACCTCTGAACTAGTTGCAGATCAGAAGGAGCTCAAGGGAAGTAGAGAAGGACTATTTTGTGTGTTCTTGAGACTGTTTTTTGGCCGATATTGATAGGCAACAGGCCGAGGGCTAAGGGGGAATTATGGGAAGATTTTGTGGACATTTGAGGAGGTTTTTCTCTGTATTTCGGGTTGCAGGTTCTCTGGGTTGATTGCAAGTCAATGACATAGATATTAAGGAAGCTCGAGAGGCCTAGTAAGAGGCCTAGCATAGGCGGCAATCAAAGCAGGGGATAGCATAGTTAGAAGAGGCCAGAAGTGAGGGAAAACACAAGGTTTGGAGAAGAATTTAGGGTTGACATGTGCCCTAACCACAACTTAGAAAATACTAAATGCACAAAAGCCGAGGTGAAGGCGAGCAGCAGGAGGTTGCAGAACAAGGTATGTTTGTCCTCTTGTATTAATGTTGTTGCTAGTGGATGGTTGTCCTTGTTTGGTCAGAGTTTGAAGGGCATCTGAAAGACGGTTTGAAGGGTAGAAGAAGGTGTCCTTGGAACCCTAGATCAGTTTGAAAATGAATTCGACTACTATAAGAAGGGCAGTCTTTGAGAAGCCTAGGGGTTTGGTACTTGGAGAAATAAGGGCAACCAAGTAGGCTTATGAATAATCCCTAAGTTGATTGTTGGCGAAGGACTTTTAACAGTCAGAGTGGGCAACCCTCTATGCCCTAAGATTGTCTTCGTTGGAGCAGCGCAAGAAGGAAATAGTGGAAAGAAGTCCCAAAGATGAAGAGCAGCAGTGAGGAGTTTAGGAATTGTCCACAAACGAAGTTGTGAACAACTCACAATAAGACACTATGTGTTGATTCAATGATGGACTAATGATCAACCAAAGGGCACTTGGTGAGTCGTCTTTAGTTCCCTAAAGGAGCAAGATTAAGTGAATCAGAGTTCGCACGACAAAGCAACTTAGAGAGAGCTGAGATTGTCTAGATCATGGGCCAGAGGATTCAGTTGAAGACATGGAGGTGTGGTCTTGACTAGCTTGGCAATGAGATTGGCTTGGAGTTCTCGTGGAATGGTAGTGAGCCTAGTGAACAACAATTTGTTGTATGGCAAGTTGTTGATCATGGACTTCCTTCTTACATGCCATGGATTGTCGGGACAACTCGAGGAGTACTTTAGCATATATGAGATTGGCATGGACAAGATTTCTTCGTGTGATAGACAGGATGGTGGCAGGCTAGTTTCTTCATCGGATCGTGATGTTGCATATCCGATATTGGAGGGATGTGCACGTGTTGTGTTTGTCCTGGGAGTATGAGTGCTTGCAGGATTGAGTTGTAGTGATGGTGGCCCGTGTTTGACCGTAGCTCGGACAGACCTTGTAGGAAACGAGATCAATAGCAATGTGAGCCAGTGGAGACCATGTAGACTCAGAAAGAGTCTAGCTTAAGAGGGAGTGACCCTATCGAAGCTTCAAATCTTCAGGTTCTGTAGATGGTGACGAGTAACTTCCTAGTGTTGGAAGTACCTCCGTCGCTAAGGAGGAGTGTTGAGATTTGTAGCTTGGGGTGTACTCTAGACTCTAGGGTACAAGGTTGTTGAGGATTTGGACCCACATGGGCTTTGTGGGGAAGAGTACCCAAGCGGTGGGCTTTGCACCCAAAGTTGTGGGTGTGAATCCATGAGGATATTTAATGGCTTTGCACTTGGACATGATAGAGCACACTTAGAGGAGCAAGCGGTCACTTCAACCACTAAGAGAGCCCTTCTCATTGTAGAGAAATGAAATTTTTATACGTTAGGAGTGGGTGAACTGTCTTAAAGATCAAGTCGGCCTTAGTTAAAGAGACCCTCCTTTAAGGGCTTGAAGTCACCCTAAGCGAAAAATATAAGTATGTGAGAAGAGATACCTCATTTCACACATCCAATGAGCGACATATCAAAGAATATAGCTCTGAACTAGTCGCAGATCAGACGGAGCTCAAACGAAGTGGATAAGGAGCATTTTTGTGTCTTTTTGAAACTGTTTTGAGGGCCAAGATTGCTAGGCACAAAACCTAAGGCTAAGAGGTGAACTTTGGGCAGATTTCATTCACATATTTGAGGGTTTCTTTGTGTTTCAGGCCACTAGTTCTCTAGGTTGATTGAAGGTCGAGAACATATATTTTGGGGAGGGCAGAGAGGCCTATTAGGACGCCTAACCTAGGCCGAAATCAGAACAAGGGACACCACTGTTAGAAGACGTCTGAAGTGACGGAAAACACAAGTTTTGTATCAGAATTTAGGGCTGACATGTGCCCTAACCAAAGCTCAGAAATTACAAAAAAGTCTAGGTCACGGCGAGCAGCAGGAGGTTGTACAACAAGGTATGTCTGTTAGTTCTTATTGATTTTTTTGTTAGTAGATGGTTTTCCAGTTTGGACAGAGTTTGAATGGCGTCTAAAGGATTGTTTGCAAGGGAGCAGACGGTGTCCTTACAACCCTAGATCTTTTTGACAAGAAGAACTTTGACAGCTATAAGAAGCTCAGACTTTGAGAAGCCTAGGGGTTTGCTTCTCGGAGAAATAAGGGCAACCAAGTAGGCCTATGAATCATCACTAAGTTGATTGTTGGAGAAATATTTTCTACAGTCATAATGGGTAGCTCTCCATGCCCTAAGATCTTCATTGTTGCAATACAAGAAGGCAATAATGGGAAGAGGTCCCAAAGAGTTGAATAGAAGCAGTGGGCAGCCTACGAGTTGTATACAAACGGAGTTGTAAACAACTCACAAGAAGACCCTATGTGTTGATTCATTTGATGGTCTAATGATTAGCTAGAGTGCAGTTGGTGAGCCATGTTCAATGATTTAAAGGAGCAAGATTCAATGATAGAGGCAGATGAAGTTGTGGAACGCTACATCAGTGAGTAGGTGAAGTGTTGTTTTCTCCATAATAGATTGGTTAATGAAGGACTAATATGAAATCCCTAGTTTGTATTTCCTGTATCAGTGATTGTATGAGGGGCATGATCCTTGGTAGAGGAGGCCTAGACAGTTCTACTACAATTTGTTAACATAATGAAGTTGGGTTGTTGAAAAATGGTAAAAAGTTGCCTATTTATGTACATATTGATTTATTGATGTATTTATTCCACTGTGCAAACTAGTTTGTTGTGGCATTTGAGTTGGTCGTGTCATAGATTCAAAGACCCTAACCTAGATACTCTAGTGCCATGGAAAATCAACATCTTCATCTCTATGGCACATTGTGTGCGAGTGTGCGTGTGATGTGGAGCAAGAAATCACATGAGTTTAAACATACCATTTGATGTATATGTCAAACCACTAACTAAGTGGTACTACCCGAGAACCACACTAGAAGGAAAAAAACTTCAAGCAAAAAAACAATAAAAAAAAAATTTTTGATGGAAAACAACATCACTCACCCATCCTTTGCGCTGCATCTACATTGCCTATCTTCTCCCATCGACCCTCCAAGACACTACAATTGTAGTCACTCCCTACACAAAGTAATATTATATATGAGATCATGAATAAACCACGAGATTTAATACCAAATACACAAAGCGATGTATTAAACATACACATACCTGCCCTCCCTTGGGTAATATTATAGAAGCGAATAGAATAAATCACTTACAATTTGTAGAATGTCTCGCCCATCCTCTACCACATTTGTAGAATGTCTAAGGCTCTTCACCACTTCACCCTTGTAGATTGTACAATTGTAGCTCTTCACTACATAAAGAAGATCAATATAGTTGATTCTGAGAGCATAGATAACGCATATAATAAATTGAATAGCAAGCAAATGGAGCCACAAATTAGCAAAATATACTTTAAATTGAAGCGCATTGCATATAGGTATATTGACTCACCCTCATTTATGAACAATAACCTCGACTTTTCTTGTTTGCTTCTTTCCTTTCCTTTTCCACACCCAACAAATGAAACCGAGACAGAATTACAAAGAACATGAACCAAAAAAAAGGAAAACGAGTACAACAAACCCAATAAACGAAACCAAGATAGAAGTACAACAAACAAGAAAAAAAAGATGAAACGAAGAAAAACAATTACAACACAAAGCATGGCCATGCTCAAACTCAACAAAACAAAAAATGCAAATAAGAACAAAAAAAATGCAAACATCCCCTCTGCACACCACCTCTCCTGTAATGTGCCCTCCTCCACTAGAAGGAAAAGAAGTCACTGAATAACGTTAAAACACACACAGTCAGTAATGGTAAGCATATTTCAAAACCAATAATTATTCATAATAGGAAACAAACCTTACCTAGAGTTTGTGTTATAACAATGAACACTCTCTTTTGTATTCCACTTTCTCATGTTGATCAGAACAAGTCATCTACAGAAGATACAAAATAAGAACTTAGAATTGTTATATAAATTAAGCTAGAGATTTGAACGCAATTATTAATCATAATAAGAATCACACCTCTCTTTGAGTTTGTTATATAAAAAGAGAGGCCATTTTGTATTTCATGTGTTCATGCTCACTAGACAATGTTTCTGCAATAAATACACAATAAAATATTAAATTTCAAATAAAAGTTAAACTAGAGAGTTTGGAGGCATGAACTTGGCTTGCAACTTCGAGTCGAGTTATATTCCATGCCATATCACAAAAAAATATAAATTATCACAAAAATATTAATTTTCTAAAGTAGTTGTACCTCTACTAGGACTAATACAAACAATGCTTTTATACCATAGGGTCCACAAGGCAATAGTATTGTATGTTAGCACGATGGTTGATTGATTGAAGGGTCGGTATGCTTGCTCGCTCAACATTACCCTCCTCTACTATAGGGCATGCACTGTGGGAGGTGTTTGTGTCATGTGGAGCAAATAAAATGAAAATTAAAAGATACCATGTGATGTATATGTCAATCAACTAATTGAGTAATACAACCCAAGAACCATGCTCGAAGGAGAAATAGTAGTGCAAAGAAATAATAAAAATACTATTTTATTGGAAAACTACGACTCACCCATCCTCTATGCTGCATTAGCATTGCTTAAACTATCTTCTCCACTCGACCATCCTAGACACTACGATTGTAGTCACTTACTGCACAAAATAATGTTTTATATGAAATCATGAATAAACCACAAAGGAAATTGAATAAAAAATATATAGAGAGATAAATTAATCATACAAATACCTACTCGCTCTTCACTAATGTTATAGCAACAACAAGCATGAACAATAAGCCCTGAAAAGGTGAGCCCAGGTATAACTTTTCTCTTTATTTTGTATCAAAGTTTTCAAAAAATCTCAAACCTCACACCCATTAACAAGATCATACTACCTTGAACCCATGACAAACAAGTATAACTTTTCTCTTTATTTTGTATCAACGTTTTTGAAAAATCTCAAACCTCACACCCATGAACAAGATCATACTAACTTGAAGCCATCACAAAAGGATAAATCGTCATGCAAACGACATATATTACGGTGGATTAAAGCACAATATTATTATGTTGGAAAAAAATATGGCTCACCAATCGTTTGCGATGCGTTTGTAGAATCTCTAAGGTCTTTTCGCCACTTGACCTCCATAGACTATAGAACAGTAGTCGTTCACTACACAAAGAAAATAAATATAAATTGATATGATATCACATATAACACATATAATAAATTGAAAAGCAAGCAAATAGAGTCACGAATGAGGAAAAGATAATTGTTAACTAAATGCATTGCATATAGTTAAGGTGATTCACCTTCATTTATGAACGATAACCTCCATCTCATTTCTTTCATTTTCTCTCCCTACAAACAAAACCAAGACCAAACAACAAGAAATGAGAAAACGAGTACAACACAAGGCATGGTCACTCTCAAACTCGAGAAAAACAAAATATGTAGACAACAACAAACAAAAACTTGGAAACTCGCCCCTTGCACATTATTTCTATTGCAGTATCCTTCTCCTTTGCTTAAAAGAAAAAAAGTGGGGTGAATAAGGTTAAAATACAAACATAGATAGTAATGATAAGCATATTTCAAAACCGATAATTATTTATAATAGGAAACATACCTCCTAAAGAAGCAGTATCCTCCTCTCCTCTACTAAGGAAAACAACTGGGGTGAATAACGTTTAAAGACAAACATAGATAGTAATGATAACCATATTTCAAAACCGATAATTATTTATAATAGGAAACATACCTCCTAAAGAACTTGTTATATAACGATAGACACTATTTTGTATTCCATTTACTTCTGCTCACAAAAACAAGCCATCTACAAAAAATATTAGAATCATTATAAAAATTATATTAGAGAGTTGAATGTAATAATCAATCATAATATGAAATATACATGCCTTTGAGTTTTGTTATATAAAGGGGGATAATCCATATTGTATTTCACATATTCGTGCTCACTGGAATCACACATCTGAAATGGATACACAATAACTATTAGCATTCTAATAAAAGTTAAACTAGAGAATTGAAGGCAAGAAATTGTCATCCAACTTAAGTACAGTCCATTTATATTCCGTGCTATATCGCGAAATATAAATTTTCTAAATTAGAAGTAATTCTACTAGGAATAATGCAATTAATGTTGTCATAAGAGAAATAATTCTTTTTGTAGAGGGATTTAAGCATATTTAAACATATTGAACACCTAAAATCCTAAGGGCCACAGGGCAATAGTGTTTTCTATTAGCACAATTGTCGATTTTTTGAAGGGTATGTGTGCTTGCTTGCTCAACCTTACCATCCTTTGTTGATATTTGTAGCTTGGGAGGTACTCCAAACCCTAAGGTACAAGGTTGTGGAGGATTTGGACACATATGGACTTTGTGGGAAAGAGTACCCAAGCTGTGAATTTTGCACCAAAATTGTTGTTGTGAGTCCATGAAGAGATTTGATGACTTGGCACTTGGACATGTTAGAGCACCCTTAAAGGAGAAAGGGGTTGCTTCAACCACCAAGAGAGACCTTGTCATTATGGAGAAATGAATTTTTATATGTTTTGAGTGGGTGAAATGTCTTAAAGATCAAGTCTGACTTTGTTAAAGAAACCCTTCATGAAAGGCTAGATGTCAGCCTAAGAGAAAGATATAAATTTGGGAGAGGAGAGACATCATTCCACCCATCCAAGGAGCAACACATCAAATAATATACCTCTGAACTAGTTGCAGATCAGAAGAAGGTCAAGGGAAGTAGAGAAGGAGCATTTTTGTGTCTTCTTGAGACTATTTTTGGGACAATATTGATAGGCAACAAGACAAGCGCTAAGTGGTGAATCATGGGAGTATTTTGTGGACGTTTGAGGATGTTTTTCTTTGTATTTCAAGCCGCAAGTTCTCTGGGTTGATTGCAGGTGAATGACATATAAATTAGAGAAGGTCGAGAGGCCTAGTAAGAGGCCTAACGTTGGCGGCAATCACAGCAGGGGATAACATAGTTAGAAGAGGCCTGAAGTGAGGGAAAACACAAGGTTTGGAGAAGAATTTAGGGTTGACATGTGCCCTAACCACAACTTAGAAAATACTAAATGCACAAAAGCCGAGGTGAAGGGGAGCAACAAGAGGTTGCAGAACAAGGTATGTTTGTCCTCTTGTATTAATCTTGTTGCCAGTGGATGGTTGTCCTTGTTTGGTCAGAGTTTGAAGGGCATATGAAGGACAATTTGAAGGGTAGAAGAAGGTGTCCTTGGAACCCTAGATCATTTTGACAAGGAATTCAACTGCTATAAGAAGGGCAGACTTTGAGAAACCTAGGAGTTTGGTTCTTGGAGAAATAAGGGCAACCAAGTAGGCTTATGAATAATCCCTAAGTTGATTGTTGGAGAAGAACTTTTAACAGTCAGAGTGGGCAACCCTCCATGCCCTAAGATTGTCTTCGTTGGAGCAGCACGGGAATGAAATAGTGGAAAGAAGTCCCAAAGAGATGAGGAGCAGCAGTGAGGAGTTTAGGAATTGTCCACAAACGAAGTTGTGAACAACTCACAATAAGATATTATGTGTTGATTCAATGATGGACTAATGATCAACTAAATGGCACTTGGTGAGTCGTGTTTAGTGCCCTAAAGGGGCAAGATTCAGTGAATCAGAGTTCGCACGACGAAGCAACTTAGAGAGAGCTGAGATTGTCTAGATCATGGGGCCGAGGATTCAGTTGAAGACATGGAGGTGTGGTTTTGCCTAGCTTAGCAATGAGATTGGCTTGGAGTTCTCGTGGATTAGTAGTGAACCTGGTGAACAATAGTTTGTTGTATGGCAAGTTGTTTATCATGGACTTCCTTTGACTTGCCATGGATCGTTGGGACAACTCGAGCAGTGCTTTAGCATATATGAGATTGGCATGGACAAGATTGCTTCATGTGATAGACAAGATGGTGGCAGGCTAGTTTTTCATCGGATCATGATGTTGCATATCCGATATTGGAGAGATGTGTACGTGTTGTGTTTGACTTGAGAGTATAAGTGCTTGCAGGATTGAGTTGTAGTGATGGTGGCCCGTGTTTCACCATAGCTCGAACAGACCTTGTAGGAAACGAGATCAATAGGAGTATGAGCCAGTGGAGACCATGTAGGCTTAGAAGGAGTCTAGCTTAAGAAGGAGTGACCCTATGGAAGCTTCAAATCTTCAGGTTCTGTAGATGGTGACGAGTAACTTCCTAGTGTTGGAAGTATCTCCCTTGCTAAGGAGGAGTGTTGAGATTTGTAGCTTGGGGGGTACTCGAGACTCTAGGGTACAGGGTTGTTGAGGATTTGGACCCACATGGGCTTTGTGAGCAAGAGTACCCAAGCGGTGGGCTTTGCACCGAAAGTTGTGGGTGTGAATCCATGAGGATATTTAATGGCTTTGCACTTGGACATGATGGAGCACACTTAGAGGAGCAAGGGGCCACTTCAACCACTAAGAGAGCCCTTGTCATTGTAGAGAAATGAAATTTTTATACGTTATGAGTGGGTGAATTGTCTTAAAGATCAAGTCGGCCTTAGTTAAAGAGACCCTTCTTTAAGGGCTTGAAGTCGCCCTAAAAGAAAAATATAAGTATGTGAGAGGAGATACCTCATTTCACACATCCAATGAGCGACATATCAAAGAATATAGCTCTGAACTAGTCCCAGATCAGACGGAGCTCAAACGAAGTGGATAAGGAGCATTTTTGGGTCTTTTTGAAACTGTTTTGAGGGCCAAGATTGATAGGCACCAAACCGAGGGCTAAGAGGTGAATTTTGGGTAGATTTCATTCATATATGAGGGTTTTCTCTGTGTTTCAAGCCACTAGTTCTCTGGGTTGATTGAAGGTCGAGAACATATCTTTTGGGGAGGGCAGAGAGGGCTATTAGGACGCCTAACCTATGCAGAAATCACACCAAGGGACACCACAATTAGAAGACGTCTGAAGTGACAGAAAACACAAGTTTTGTATCAAAATTTAGGGCTGACATGTGCCCTAACCAAAGCTCAGAAATTGCAAAAAAGTCGAGGTCAAGGCGAGCAGTAGAAGGTTGTAGAACAAGGTATGTCTTTCAGTTCTTATTGATTTGTTTGTTAATAGATGGTTTTCCTAGTTTGGACACAGTTTGAATGGTGTCTAAAGGATTGTTTGCAGGGGAACAGAAGGTATCCTTACAACCCCAAAATCTTTTTGACAAGAACTTTGACAGCTATAAAAAGGTCAAACTTTGAGAAGCCTAAGGGTTTGGTTCTTGGAGAAATAAGGGCAACCAAGTAGGCCTATGAATCATCACTAAGTTGATTGTTGGAGAAATATTTTCCACAGTCATAATGGGACCTCTTCCCATTATTGCCTTCTTGTATTGCTCCAATGAAAATCTTAGGGCATGGAGGGCGTCTAGGAATTGTATACAAACGGAGTTGTAAACAACTCACAAGAAGACCCTATGTGCTGATTCGTTTGATGGACTAATGATTAGCTAGAGGGCAGTTGGTGAGCCATGTTCAATGACTTAAAGGAGCAAGATTCATTGATAGAAGCAGATGAAGTTGTGGAACGCTACATCAGCGAGTAGGTGAAGTGTTGTTTTCTCCACGATAGATTGTTTAATGAAGGACTAAAATCAAACCCTAATTTGTATTTCATGTATCAGTGATTGTATGAGGGGCATGATCCTTGGTAGAGGAGACCTAGACAGTTTTACTACAATTTGTTAATATAATGAAGTTGGGTTCTTAAAAAATGGTAAAAATTTGCTAATTTATGTACATATTGATTTATTGTTGTATTCATTCCACTGTGCAAAGTAGTTTGTTGTGGCATTTGAGTTGGTCGTGTCATAGATTCAAAGACCCTAACCTAGATACTCTAGTGCCATGGAAAATCAACATCTTCATCTCTATGGCACATTGTGTGGGGGTGTGTGTGTGATGTGGAGCAAGAAATCACATAAATTTAAACATACCATTTGATGTATATGTCAAACCACTAACTAAGTGGTACTACCCGAGAACCACACTAGAAGGAGAAAACTTCAAGTAAACAAACAATAATAACAATATTTTGTTGAAAACCATCCTTTGCGTTGTATCTACATTGCCTATCTTCTCCCCTCGACCCTCCAAGACACTACAATTGTAGTCACTCACTATGCAAAGTAATATTATATATGAGATCATGAATAAACCACAAGATTTAATAACAAATATAAAAAGTGATGTATTAAACATACACATACCTGCCCTCCCTTAGGTAATATTATAGAAGCGAATACAATAAATCACTTACAATTTGTAGAATGTCTCACCCATCCTCTACCACATTTGTAGAATTTCTAACGCATCTTCACCACTTCACCTTTGTAGATTGTGCAATTGTAGCTCTTCACTACATAAAAAAGATCAATATAGTTGATTCTGAGAGCATATATAAAGCATATAATAAATTGAATAGCAAACAAATGGAGCCACAAATTAGGAAAATATACTTTTAATTGAAGCGCATTGCATATAGGTATGTTGACTCACCCTCATTTACGAACAATAACCTCAACTTTTCTTGTTTGCTTCCTTTGTTTCCTTTTCAACACCCAACAAATAAAATCGAGAACAAATTACAAAGAACATGAACCAAAAAAAAGGAAAACGAGTACAACAAACCCAATAAACAAAACCAAGACAGAAATATAAAAAACGAGAAGAAAAAAAAAGATGAAACAAAGAAAAACAATTACAACACAAAGCATGGCCATGCTCAAACTCAACAAAACAAAACATGCAAATAAGAAAGAAAGAAAAATGCAAACATCCCCTCTGCACATCACCTCTCCTGTAATGTGCCCTCCTCCGCTAGAAGGAAAAGAAGTCATTGAATAAGGTTAAAACACACACAGTTAGTAATGGTAAGCATATTTCAAAACCAATAATTATTCATAATAGGAAACAAACCTCCCTAGAGTTTGTCTTATGACAATGAACACTCTCTTTTGTATTCCACTTGCTCGTGCTAATCAGAACAAGTCATCTACAAAAGATACAAAAAAGGATCTTAGAATTGTTATATAAATTAAGCTAGAGATTTGAATGCAATTATTAATCATAACAAGAAACACACCTCTCTTTGAGTTTGTTATATAAAAAAAGAGGCCATTTTGTATTTCATTTGTTCATGCTCACTAGACAAGTATTCTGCAATAAATACACAATAAAATATTAAATTTCTAATAAAAGTTAAACTAGAGAATTTGGAGGCATGAATTTGGCTTTCAACTTCGAGTCCAGTTATATTCCATGTTATATCACAAAAAAATATAAATTATCACAAAAAATATTAATTTTCTAAAGTAGATGTACATATACTAGGAATAATACAAACAATGCTTTCATACCATAGGGTCCACAAGGCGATAGTGTTGTATGTTAGCACGATGGTTGATTGGTTGAAGGGCCGGTACGCTTGCTCGCTTAACATTACCCTCCTCTACTATAGGGCATGCCCTATGGGGGTGTCTGTGTCATGTGGAGCAAATAAAATGCAAATTTAAAGATACCATGTGATGTATATGTCAATCAACTAATTGAGTAATACAACCCAAGTCCCATGCTCGAAGGAGAAATAGTAGTGCAAACAAATAATAAAAATACTATTTTAATGGAAAACTACGACTCACCCATCCTCTATGCTGCATTAGCATTGCTTAAACTATCTTCTCCACTTGACCATCCCAGACACTACGATTGTAGTCACTTACTGCACAAAGTAATTTTGTATATGAAATGATGAATAAACCACAAGATAAATTGAATAAAATATACAGAGAGATAAATTAATCACACATACCTACTCGCTCTTCACTAATGTTATAGCAACAACAACCATGAACAATAAGCCCTGAAAATGTGAACCCAAGTATAACTTTTCTCTTTATTTTGCATCAAAGTTTTCAAAAAATCTCAAACCTCACACCCATTAACAAGATCAAATACCTTGAAGCAATGACAAAAGGATAAATCATCATGCAAACGACATATATTACGATGGATTAAAGCACAATATTATTATGTTGGAAAAAAATATGGGTCACCAATCGTTTGCGATGCGTTTGTAGAATATCTAAGGTCATTTCGCCACTCGACCTTCTTAGACTATAGAACTATAGTCGTTCACTACACAAAGAAAATCAATATAAATTGATTTGAGACCACATATAACACACATAATAAATTGAAAAGCAAGCAAATAGAGTCACGAATGAGGAAAAGAAAATTGTGAGTGAAGTGCATTGCGTATAGTTAAGGTGATTCACCTTCATTTATGAACCATAACCTCCATCTCATTTCTTTCATTTTCTCTCCCTACAAACAAAACCAAGACCAAACTACAAGAAATGAGAAAACGAGTACAACACAAGGCATGATCACTCTCAAACTTGACAAAAACGAAATATGTACACAACCACAAACAAAATCTTGGAAACTCCCCCCTTGCACATTATTTCTATTGCAGTATCCTCTCCTCTGCTGAAAAGAAAAAAGGTGGGGTGAATAAGGTTAGAATACAAACATAGATAGTAATGATAAGCATATTTAAAAACCGATAATTATTTATAATAGGAAACATACCTCCTAAATAACTTGTTATATAACAATAGGCACTCTATTTTGTATTCCATTTACTTGTGCTCACCAAAACAAGCCATCTACAAAAAATATATAATAAAATATTAGAATCATTATAAAAATTATATTAGAGAGTTGAATGTAATAATCAATCATAATATGAAACATACATGTCTTTGAGTTTTTTTATATAAAGGGGGATAATCCATATTGTATTTCACATATCCGTGCTCACTGGAATCACCCATATGAAATAGATACACAATAAACTATTAGGATTGTAATAAAAGTTAAACTAGAGAATTGAAAGGCAGGAATTTGTCATCCAACTTACGTACAATCCATTTATATTCCATGCTATATCGCAAAATATATAAATTTTCTAAATTAGAAGTAATTCTACTAGGAATAATGCAATTAATGTTGTCATAAGAGAAATAATTCTTTTGTAGAGAGATTTAAGCATATTTAAGCATATTGAACACCTAAAATTCTAGGGACCACAGGGCAATAGTGTTGTCTATTAGCACAATGGTTGATTAGTTAAAGGGTATGTATGCTTGCTTGCTCAACCTTACCATCCTTTGTTGAGATTTCTAGCTTGGGAGGTACTCCAAACCCTAAGGTACAAGGTTGTGGAGGATATGGACACACATGGGCTTTGTGGGCAAGAGTACCCAAGCTGTGGGTTTTGCACCCAAAATTGTGGTTGACTCCGTGAAGAGATTTGATGACTTGGCACTTGGACATTATAGAGCACCCTTAAAGGAGAAAGGGGTTGCTTCAACCACCAAGAGAGTCCTTTTCATTGTGAATAAATGAATTTTTATATGTTTTGAGTGGGTGAAATGTCTTAAAGATCAAGTCTGACTTTGTTAAAGAGACCTTTAAGGAAGGGCTAGATGTCAGCCTAAGAGAAAGATATAAATATGTGTGAGGGGAGACATCATTCCACCCATCCAAGGAGCAACACATCAAAGAATATACCTCTAAACTAGTCGTAGATTAGAAGGAGCTCAAGAGAAGTAGAGAAGGAGCATTATTATGTCTTCTTCAGAGTGTTTTTGGGGCCAATATTGATAGGCAATAGGCCGAGGGCTAAGAGGTGAATTATGCGTAGATTTTGTGGACATTTGAGGAGATTTTTCTCTGTATTTCAGGCCGTAGGTTCTCTGGGTTGATTGCAGGTGAATGACATATATATTAGGGATGGTCAAGAGGCCTAGTAAGAGGCCTAACGTAGGCGGCAATCACAGCAGGGGATAACATAGTTAGAAGAGGCCTGAAATGAGTGAAAACACAAGGTTTGTAGAAGAATTTAGGGCTGGAGTGTGCCCTAACCACAACTCAGAAAATGCACAAAAGCCGAGGTCAAGGGAAGCAGCAGGAGGTTGCAGAACAAGGTATGTTTGTCCTCTTGTATTGATGTTGTTGATAGTGGATTCTTGTCCTTGTTTGGATAAAGTTTGAAGGTCATATGAAGGACTGTTTGGAGGGTAGCAGAAGGTGTCCTTGCAACCCTAGATCAATTTGACAAGGAATTTGACTGCTATAAGAAGGGCAGACTTTGAGAAGCCTAGTGGTTTTGTTCTTGGAGAAATAAGGGTAACCGAGTAGGCTTATGAATCATCCCTAAGTTGATTGTTGGAGAAGGACTTTTAATAGTGATAATGGGCACCCTTCCATGCCCTAAGATTGTCTTCGTTGGAGCAGAACAGGAAGGCAATAATGGAAAGAAGTCCCAAAGAGATGAGGAGCAGTAGTGGGAAATTTAGAAGTTGTCCGGAAACGAAGTTGTGAACAACTCACAATAAGACACTATGTGTTGATTCAATGACGGACAAATGATCAGCTAAAGGGCACTTGGTGAGTCGTGTTTAGTGCCCTAAAGGAGCAGGATTCAGTAAATAAGAGTGTGCACAACGAAGCAACTTAGAGGAAATTGAGATTGTCTAGATCATGGGGCAGAGGATTCAGCTGAAGACATGGAGGTGTGGTCTTGACTAGCTTGGCAGTGGGATTGGTTGTGAGTTCTCGTGGATTGGTAGTGAACCTGGTGAACAACAGTTTGATGTATGGCAAGTTGTTGATCATGGACTTCCTTTGACTTGCCATGGATCGTTGGGACAACTCGAGGATTGCTTTAACATATATGAGATTGGCATGGACAAGATTGCTTCATGTGATGGACAAGATGGTACCAGGCTAGTTTCTTCATTGGATGGTGATGTTGCATATCCAATACTGGATGGATGTGCACATGTTGTGTTTGACCCAGGAGTATGAGTGCTTGCAGGACTGAGTTGTGGTGATGGTGGCTCGTGTTTGACCGTAGCTCACACTGACCTTGTAGGACACGAGATCAATAGCAGTATGAGCCAGTGTAGACTCAGAAGGAGTCTAACTTAAGAAGGAGCAACCCTATGGAAGTTTCAGATCTTCAGGTTCTGTAGATGGTGATGAGTAACTTCCTAGTGTTGGAAGTACCTCCCTCACCAAGGAGGAGTGTTGAGATTTGTAGCTTAAGGGGTGCTCCGGTCTCTAGGGTACAGGGTTGTTGATGATTTGGAGCCACATGGGCTTTGTGGGCAAGATTACCCAAGTTGTGGGCTTTGCACCCAAAGTTGTGGGTTTGAATCCATGAGGAGATTTAATGACTTGGCTCTTGGACATGATAGAGCACACTTAGAGGAGCAAGGGGTCGCTTCAAACACCAAGACAGCCCTTGTCATTGTAGAGAAATGAATTTTTATATGTTTTGAGTGGGTGAATTATCTTAAAGATCAAGTCGGCCTTGGTTAAAGAGACCCTTCTTTAAGGGCAGAAGTCACCCTAAGAGAAAAACAAGTATGTGAGAGGAGAGACCTCATTTCACACATCCAATGAGCAACATATCAAAGAATATACGTCTGAACTAGCCACAGACCAGAAGGTGGTCAAACGAAGTGGATAAGGAGCATTTTTGTGTCTTCTTGAAATTCTTTTGAGGGCCAAAATTGGTAAGCAACAAACCGAGGGCTAAGACCAAAATCACAACAAGGGACTACACAGTTAGAAGACGTCTGAAGTGAGGGAAAACACAAGTTTTGGATCAGAATTTAGAGCTGACATGTGCCCTAACCGAAGCTTAGAAATTGCAAAAAAGTCGAGGTCAAGGCGAGCAACAAGAGGTTGTAGAACAAGGTATGTATGTCCTCTCTTATTGATGTTGTTTGCTAGTAGATGGTTGTCCTAGTTTGGACAGAGTTTATGTTGATTTGGGGTAGCATCGGATGTGCTCTAAACATGAAATTCGGTGGAGAGGTTGGGGCACATGAGATCTCCAATACCCAGAAAGGGTTTGGACAGATTCTAAACAGTTCAAGAGATATTAAAATAATTAATATTTTTAATGGAGTCCCTAAGTCTAAACTTAGGGAAATTAAAATATTAATGTGGATTAATACGAAACTGTGTTTCCCGGATGCGGGTGTTTACATAGGATGATGTGATGGTAGAGATAAGGGCCGGCAATTAGCATAGCCACATGGCCACCCGTAAGCTCACACACAGAGCAATAAAACTGTCTTATAGCCTTCATAAATGCAATTCAATGCGGCACCCACACCAACCTACCAACGCCATCCCGACTCGACTCTTCATCATGGAAACCTCAAGTGCTCTTCGGCCCGCATCCTCGTCTGTTCATGCTCCTCTGCCTCTGAAATGTAAATGCCCCCTGGGTGTCATGGAGCCAAGCACTCACACGACAACAGATAGGAGATGCCATATCCTCTGTTGTATAGAGTTCGGGAAGGGCAACCACTAGTCACAGAGCCTGTTGTGTAACCTGACCCTCGCTTCTGAGCCTTCCGTCTCTGATAACGCCACTCACAGTGACCATTTCTACTTCGTGCCTACTCCTCACAATCAGTCCCTTTCTCCCTATGAAATTATGCCTCAACTGCGCCAGCGAATGCATTGTAGGAGGGGCAGCAGCAGAGGCAGAATGCTCCATTCTTCGCCCTCAACGGTCTCTGGCTCCTCCTCCCCATCGTCAAATCATGTCTCTGCTCGTTATCCTGAAACACGCAGTGGCAGAGGTCGCACTCGTGTTGTTCACTCCTAGCCTTCGCAAACCTGTACTTCAGCCACTGCTCTCCTTTCCAACTCTCAGCACTCCAATTATACAGCTCAATTCACATACCAATGCTCTCTGGATCGACCTCTTATCAAGGCCACCATAACAATCACGTTTCAATAGGAGCCTTCCATCGCTGAAGGACGACCCACTCGCGCAATGGAGAAGAATGCTATTGCTCAGGGCGAGCCTTCTACAGCAGAGCAGAATCGAGAAAATCTAGAGAAAGAAGACACGAGTGAACTGCCAAAAGACGAGGATGATCGCGATGCCTACAGGTGTCTAATTCTTGAAGAACACCCGGCGACACCAAATGAAAATTAAACCAACACATGTCTTCAGGTCTCGGGTTCCCGAAACCCAATCCTATGGGTTTATTTCTGCATTTTTGAGCAAAATAGTTTATTTCTGGGTTTTGAAGTTGTTTTCAAAAGAATATCACTCTATGTTCACACGTTGGTTTCCCCTGCGAGGGCAGCAAATCTATTTTGGACTGGACTGGTTTCCCTCTTCTGGGTAGTCTTCATTTTGTTTTAGTTGCAATATGCCATGAACATTGGCTACAAATTGCAGAGGCCAATGCCTCCATGTATCATTTTGTTACAGTAATAGATTTCAGACATATTTAGAAAATAAATAAAAAAATATGAAACTGTGTTAAAATGGTCCAAAAGACATGGATCAAGCCAGATCTAATCTTAGCCGTTGATTAGGGACTTAATCTCGACCGTTGATAGGTCAACGAGAAAAGTATAAGAGGAGGCTTCAGGGTCACTTGGAGAACACACCAGATGATCAGTCATTCTATTCTCTAGGGCGGGGTTTGCTAAGAGAGATAGAATCAGTGATCGAGAGAGCAGCTGAGGGGCATTGAGTAGAAAGAAACAGAGAAGGCAGAGATTGTGTTGGGAGAGCAACGCAGTAGCTAGGGAGGGTGATGCGGAGCCAGCAAGGGCTCACGCAGGGCCATGCAAAGGCAACCAAGTGTTGCGCAGAGCACTATTGGGGGCCAGCGCAACTGACGTAGAGGATCCCAGAGCTGAGCAGGGCCTCCTGGGGCTAACGCAAGGCCAGTGTGAGACAGAGAGGGGCTGACGCATTCCAGATTAGGCAGACATTGGGGTTGCAGGAGCAGTTTTGTGCTGAGGAGCTGCCGGAAGGGTTTTTCGGGGTTTTAGCCAAGAGATTTCTCTCAAACTGTGAGGTATAGATGCCAAGGAAATTCTCTGATGGGTAGGCCAGTTTCGGCACCCAGATTGTACTCTGATATTGCTTAATAAGAAAACCCTCAGATAGCTGCACTGGTTTTCCCGCATTGGGTTTTTCCGGGGACATTGGTCCAAAAATAATGGTGTCATGTGGTGTGTTTGTTTTTGTTTCTTTTAGTTGTTGATCTGTAATATGTTGAGCATGCACTAGTGTTTATTTTTAGTATTTACTTTGTAAATTACTTGTTAAAGAAAAATATCAAGTAGGTAGGAATAAATCAGAAAAAGTGCATCAAAGGTTTCGAAACTAAGTAAACTTAGAAACTTCAACAGTTTATATGGCATCTAAAGGGTTGTTTGGAGGGGAGCAGAAGGTGTCCTTACAACCCTAGATCTGTTTGACAAGAAGAAATTTGACAGTTGTAAGAAGGGAAAACTTTAAGAATCCTAAGGGTTTGGTTCTTAGATAAATAAGACCAACCAAGTAGGCTTATGAATCAACACTAAGTTGCTTGTTGGAGAAAGATTTTTGACAGTCATAATGGGCAGCCCTCCATGCCCTAAGATTGTCTTCATTGGACCAATACAAGAAGGCAATAATGGGAAGAGGTCCCAAAGAGTTGAAGAGAAGTAGTGGGCAGTCTAGGAGTTGTTTACAAACGGAGTTGTAAACAACTCACAAGAAGACCCTATGTGTTGATTCGTTGATGGACTAATGATCGGCTAGAGGGCAGTTGGTGAGCCATGTCCAATGACTTAAAGGAGCAAGATTCATTGATAGAGGCAGATGAAGTTGTGGACGCTACATCAGCGAGTAGGTGAAGTGTTGTCTTGTTCACGGTAGATTCGTTAATGAAGGACTGACATCAAATCCTAATTTGTATTTCTTGTGTTAGTGATTGTATGAGGGCCATGATCCTTGGTACAAGAGGCCTAGATACTTTAGTCCCATGGAAAATAAACATCCTCATATCTAGGGCACATTGCGTGGGGGTGTGTGTGTGATGTAGTTAAAGAAATCACATAAATTTAAACATACCATTTGATGTATATGTCAAACCACTAACTAAGTGCTACTACTCGAGAACCATGCTAGGAGAAAACTTCAAGTAAACAAACAATAATAACACTATTTTGTTGGAAAACAACATGACTCACCCATCCTTTGCGCTGCATCTACATTGCCTATCTTCTCCCCTCGACCTTCCAAGACGCTACAATTTTAGTCACTCACTACACAAAGTAATATTATATATGAGATCATGAATAAACCACAAGATTTAATAACAAATATACAAAGCGATGTATTAAACATACACATACCAACCCTCCCTTGAGTAATATTATAGAAGCGAATAGAATAAATCACTTACAATTTGTAGAATGTCTAAGGCATCTTCACCACTTCACCTTTGTAGATTGTACAATTGTAGCTCTTCACTACCTAAAGAAGATCAATATAGTTGATTATGAGAGCATAGAGAAAGCATATAATAAATTGAATAGCAAACAAATGGAGCCACAAATTAGCAAAATATACTTTTACTTGAAGTGCATTGCATATAGGTATGTTGACTCACCCTCATTTACGAACAATAACCTCAACTTTTCTTGATATCAATTCTTGTCCTTGGTTTCCCTTGGCTAGTGACTTCATTGGGATCATTACATCAAAATTACCAAAAGTTTCTCCCTTGATCCCCTTCTTCCCCTCAATTAGGTCAAGCACACCCCTGGTTGATCAATACCATCCCCTTGACCTAATTTTGGGTCCACTTGGTCCTCTGTGGTCCCACAACCTATTAAGTTAATTTCACAAAGACCATTTAGAAACCATGTTTTCATAAGGATTTCTAGGACTAGGTATCTTCCTTACAAGTCTTATCCTCAAACCCCAGCGCTTGAAATCCCCTCGGCCCTTCCTAGGGAGCCTTATACCTTGTTTCTTAAGCAAGCAAACCAAATAATTGAGTCTCTCTTGTGAATAAGCCTTAGGAATCACTCCTCATCCTTTCATTGACTCATTCATACAGTGATTCCCTTTATATTGGGTCTCATCCCATCGGTGAAAGTCTGAAAAGAGCAGGGAGCCTTAGCTGAGGTGACAGTGGGCTATCGCTCCATTGTTACCCTTGACCTAGCAGTCACCCTTTAGGATCCCCTCCTAGGACACCTGCTAGTTTGAGCGGTAACAGAGTCGAAGCAAGGGCCTCCAAGGAACACAGTGTAAGGTAGGGGAACTAGTCTCTCCCAACAGCTAAATCTCTAAAATATCTAACTCTATGGAGGAAGAAAACCAAGCAAAATATCACATCGAGGTGGAAGGGGTGGGGACCAAAATCTTCCTCAATAATGGGTCGCAAAATATTCCTCAATAATGGGTTCCAGGATTGTACATTTGCATAAGATGATGTGCCTAAGAAGCAAGGTTTGGACTCTCTCCATCTGGATCCAGTCTTTTTGTACCAAGTTCGGCCCCCAAATCTCGGAGCCATAGAGGAATGAGGGTCTAATAATCGCGTCCATGAGGTAGAGTTTGGACGAGATGTCCTGAAACTGACTTTGCAAGCATTATCTCTTGATAAGGGCCAGGGAAATATACCCTTTGCTAAGTCGAGGCAAGATGGCTTATCGCATACCAAACGAGGTCTGTGAAATATACTCCCAGGTAGATGTATGATGTTGTGGTCTTGATCTCTTCCCCCTGAAATTAGAAATCCATGTCTATAAAATCTCTTCCCCCTTGAAATTAGAAATGCATGTCTATAAAAGTTTTCTTCAAAGCATTGAAGATCATAACCTTGGTTATACCTAGGCTGACTGTCAACTGTCGAAGATCACAAAAGTTGGTTAGGATGTTGATCTGTCTCTGCAGGTCCTTGGGAGTAGACGCCAACAAGACCAAGTCACCTGTGAAAGGGAACAGGGAGATCAACCCCTGATATAGAAGGTGTGAAAATTCCTGAATCTAACACATCAGAAACCCCTACTACAATTTCTGGTTTACTATTTCCTACTTGTTCTTTACATTAACAAGTTATTTAATTGCATAAACATAAACACAACTGCAGCTTTCACAAATATGCAGATCATGCACTGAAATAAACTAAGACAATAACATAAGGGACACCGTTATTTTTGGACAATCGTCCCTGGAAAACCCAATTCAGGAAAACCAGTGCAGCATATAGAGGGTTTGTATTATTAAGCAGATTTCGTGAATACAACTAGGGTGCCAGAAATGGCTTACCCAACAAAGAATATCCTCAGAAGTAGTCCCTCTATCCGGAGACAGATATTCCGGCAAATCAGCAACCGAATGATCAAACTCCACAACGACTCTCGCTGTTCCGTGTGCTAGACAGCGACAGCTGCTCCAAGCACTGCCCTGGAACTGCGTCACTCCTTCAAGATCTGTGTCTTCCTCTCCCAGCTTAGGATCTTTTGATCTGCTCCCAGTCTGCCCCACAGAATCTCCCAACATTGCCTCTAAAGCCCTCTACGACTTTTGTGTTAACCACTACAGCTTCTATGTCAGCCTCTACAACCCTCTGCGTCAGCTCCTACGGCCTTTGCGTCGTCCTTCTTGGGCTTGCGCTATCTCTCCTGGCACTGCACTACCTCTCTGCTATGTATTCTTCGACCTCCTGCCGAACTGCCCCTCACTGCAACTTATCACTTGCTCGATTTCCTCAGCAAACCTTGCCCCAGAAAATCAAATTGACTGATCTCTCTTGGTGTGTCTCCAACTAACCCTCAAGCCTCCTCTTATACTTTTCCTGTTGACGATTCAACGGCCGAGATTAAGTCCCTAATCAACAGCTAAGATTAGAACTGGCTTGATCCTCGTCACTTAGAACTTTCTCACCCATTTTATATTAATACACATTAATATTTTTATTTTCCTAAGTTTAGACTTCGGAACCCATTAAAAATATTAATTAATTTAATATCTCTTCATCCGGATGGAATTTCTCCAAACGAATTCTGGGTCTTGGAGATCTCATGTGCCTTAGCCTCTCCACCAATTTTCAAGGCTAGATCACATCCGATGCTACCCAAAATCAACAGAAGGCACCCATCCCCCTCCTAGATGTGCTCGTGGAGGAAAGATTCCAATTCATCATTGTAAATCCCAAAGGTCAGCGAAAGGGGGCACCCCTTGTTATACCCCAACAGTACTCTCGATAAAGTCAGAAAGGACATGTGCCATCTTGAGGCGACCCAAAGCTAACTCATATAGTCTCATGATGGCTACCAGAAGGGTCTCAAATATGTCAATGTCCCAAAGCCTCTCGAATAATGCCTCCCTAGGCACAATATCAAATGCTTTTCGAAATTCAACAAAGCAATAATAGACTTTCAAAGAGCGGTGACAAGCTTCCATAATAATGGCTCAAAGTGTGAAGATGTGGTCAATCGTCTGGTAACTCGGGCGAAAGCCTACCTATCCTCTAGCTCTAAGATGTCTCTCTAGCTCCTCGAAAAGCCATTGATGTAAGACTATGGCATAAAGATTAAAGAATGTGTAGCCCACCATGATATTCATGTAGTTGTTCAGCTCACAACAAGTCCCTAATTTGTTGATCAAATGGATACGTGTCTTGCCCAAGCAAGGGGGAGCTAGAAGAAATTGAATGGTTGAATAGATTTGCAATATAGAGCTCAAGAGACTGGATGCCATGCTTCAGGAATTCTACCCGAAAGCCATCTTCATCCACTACTCTGTTGATGCTCATGACTTTGACTACTCTCTTGATATCCCACTCAGAGAAAAGTTGACATGAGGAAAATATTCCATAATTGTAACGCTAAGGTGTGTTTTCCATGTTATCTACTACACCCTATATAGGGAGAAAATATTTGATTGGGGATCAATAATTTGAGATGAAATAGCACACCATTTGACAAAATTCAAAAGTCCAAGGGGATCTTCATGTTTACATATTTAGCTTTTGCTTTGATTTTTTATAACATTTTTGAGACATTGCCACCAAATGCTAATGTTAAGCCTCGCTGACCCTTGCAAGGAAATGGCACGGTTATTTGGCAGACTTGTTGCAGAGGATTACATGCTAATCTCAACCCTCACTGACCATTACAACGAATAGCATGGTTATTTGGCAAACTTGTTCGAGAGGATTCCATGATTGTAATGCTAAGGTATGATGTGTAGGTATATTATTACAAAGAACCAAGAGGATTTTCATGTTTACATATTTAGCTTTTGCTTTGGTTTTCTATAACCATTTTTGGGATGTTGCCACCTATTATCGTTCAAATTGTGAGTTAAAGTGAGGAAAGATGCAATCCACTTTGTACAATCCAAGTGGAACCTTGATAGGACACCCACTGTCACCTTAACAACCTACCTTGCTTCTTTAGGCCAACTTTGCTCCAACATCGAGGGGAACTCCCCTAAGACTCAATGTGGCATAAACAATTTGGAAGAACAAGTAACCGCAGTGAATAAATTGGGTTTTTGATAGATAAAGGGGAATAGGGTCATGGAGGGATGTGAATACCAATGCCAACATTCAAGGGTAATGGAATCAAAGGAATGTTAGGATGAAAGGATATCAAGAAGCATGACCCTCCTTAGGTCTGTTGTCCTGAATAATGGATGGGAACTAGTATCGAAGAGATGGGTAGCTTCTCAACAAATCAAGGTAAACAACAAGGGTCAAGAACACACTAGAGAGTAATCTTCAATAGGATTTCCCTCAGACCAAGGATCGATTGTAGCGTAAAATAAGCCAAGGATTGACTAAGGGGACCCCCTCGAAGGTCTACCCAGCAAAGAGGCTCAATGAGTACTTCAAGACAACAAATGGGATGTCAAAACATGTGTCTGTGACACCCCCTTCCACATTACCATTGTCTCTTAATGGATCGATCTCACTAGGCCTTAGATGGTCTCGAATCCATTACGATTTTAACCCTTAAAAAACTTTGCAAACGGAATGAAGAAAAGAAAGCATGCTAGATTGAAATATAGTAAACACAAAATGCCAATGGCACCAAAAATATTTTCATTAAGCTCCTGGGAGAGTAATATTCATGCTATCCAACCATGACTTACAAATGTGGAAGTTTTTCCTTTATATAGAGGTAAGGACTCTCTTGTCATTAAAATAGTATTTTTATAAAATCCCTTAGACCTGGTCTAAATTCTAGAACTAACTAATTAAATATAAAATAATAAAAACTGCAAGTGCCTTTGCCACATACACAATAAAATATAAAATGAGACCCCACAAGATTTGTCAAGAAGAATTCACCCTTTAACGTCCATAACATAATTTTGATCACCTTGAAAATAGATTCCACTACTTAATTAGAATATTGGCCATCATGGAATAAAATTATTGCAACAATTGCAGGAATGGCTCAATGGTTGTGAAGGGGTGGGACTCGAACCTCTGAATATTCCATGTCTCCCTTGATTTGTCCACCCACTTTCTCTCTCCCCAAGCTAAGGGTTTGATTAGGGGTTTACTCGTAGTCTGTGTTACCCACCACCAATGGGTGACCCCTATAGGATAATTTTTCTGCTAGATTTGTCTTCAGCCGACAGCCAATACCCCTTTGCAGCCACCAGATAGCTCGATGTGCCACTATTCTCCACTATCTGAGCAGCTGAGCCAACCATTATGTGCCCTCGCCAATCTATTATGATCGTATGTTTGAAGGTGGGCCTTCTAATCCTGAAGGCATGGCTTTTCATTATGTAATTGGATGTTTTTGCTTGCTTTCTTGGACACATTTGGACATGGATTAGTGGAGGGATCCAACGGAAAGAATGGGTTTGGATTGTACTCTTGTTCCCTTGTCCCAACATGGTGGTTAATGGGATCTCCTCTATTGGCAACTAGCTTTAGGAGTGGCACTACATGGGAAACCCTTAATTTAGTTGTGTGGTCCCACTTCCTGACGCCATACATATCACTCCCCTCCAATCATTAGAACCCTTTTTCACACTTTTCCCATCTGAGTCCACATTTGTCCATTGGGAACACAAGGAGTTAGCATTCCCCCTCCCCTTGTGAAAATTCGAGAATCCCACCCGAATCAACTACTACATCAACTGATTAAACTTCTCCTATCTGTTAATTATTGAAACAAATTATCTACTACTTCCTACAACAAATATCAAAGCTAATACAACTGCAGCTTTCACTTAATTAATTAATTTGCCCAAAACAAGAACAGAATAACAAAGAAAGGTAGACACGAGTGACAGTATTTTTTGGACAAATGTCCCCGGAAAAACCCAATGCAAGAAAACCGGTGCAACAACTCTGAGGGTTTTATATTATTAAGAAATAGATTATGAATACAACTCTGCATGCCCTTCCGGCAATCCAATTACAGAGAAAATAAACTGGTAGAAAAACTTAGTGAGATTACCTCACTCTACCCAGCAAGTCTCGGCTGTTCCGGCAATTGAACCAACTGTCCCCGGCTATCTCTACGTTGGCCCTACATAGGCTCTGCGTCAACTCAACTAGGAAACGTCTTGCCTTCTGGAGCAGTTTCTAGCCTCCCCGACTCATAAATGTCAGCTCCTCTGCAAAACTCGAACTTCTGCGCTGGATGACTGCGTTGTCACTGCATGAGCCCTTCTGGCTCAACGTTAAGCTCTGTGTGGGCCCTTCTGGCCCAAAGTCAACCCTTCTGGTGTCTCTCTGCCTCTCTCTCCTACTTATCCTGGGTACTGGAGAAGATACTCCAACCCAATATCCCTGCCCCTCACTGCAATAGCCCATTATCAAAAATCTCCTAGCAACTCCTCTGCTCTGCTTCAGAAAATCAAACTTCTGAACTCTTTGTGTGTCTTCCAAATGACCCTCAAGCTTCCTTAAATAATCTTCTCATTGACATTCAACAGCCCAAATTAGAAGTTAATTAATAGCTAAGATCATTTTTGCTTGATCCTCGTCTTCTTCTAGAAGTTACACCCACAATTAGATTAATACCCATTAATTATTTTATTTTCCTACGTTCAAACTTAAGGTCCCATTAGAAATAATTAATTATTTTAATAAAACTGTTTCTGGGTTTAATTTCCCAAAACGCTTTCTGGGTTCTTTGGAATACATGTGCCTAAGCCTCCCTGCAAAATTTGAGACTTAGAGCACTTCCGATGCTACCAGAAATCAACACTCCCTCTTAGCAAGGAATGTGCTATAGTAATGCCTTCAATCTGAAGCATCACACTGACTTCATGACATCGTCCTCCGCACTGCTGATGTTTGACATGTTGTCCACCAACCACTGCGCAAATGCTGCATTTGTACTGCTACTAACCCTGCCACTGTCAATACTGCAACTCCCTCTAAAATTTTGCATCTGTGTTGTTGCTGGCACTGTCATTGCCAACTGCCACTGCACTACAAACTGTTGTTGCTACTCCATCAGCAACGGAAAAACATCCCAAATTATTGGACTAATTGTGTTCAGTATGATGTCATGTGAATGTTGGAGCCTGACTGCTACTAGTCTCTACGCTGACCCTCTGAATCCACTGTGTTGCTGCTGACTACTGCTCTGTTCCATCTGCACTGTTGCCAACTCCTATCTGTGTTGTTCAGTCCAACACTAGTCCATCCTGCTACTCTTGATTTGGGCTCCCGTAGTAAGGAACTGATCCAAGAGGTGGGCTCCTCAAGGATCCTGCCCATCTGTAGCTCTTTCAACCTACAACTCCAAATCAGCCCACCTCCCTCCTGGAGGTATCTCGGTTGTCATGGCGAACTCCTCCTCGATCAGCTTTTGGATCATCCTTCTCATCCTTGTCCTTCTTCTTGAGATTACACTATGTAGCGTAGTGATCCATCTCACCATACCTAAAGCACTTTATCTTCAAGACATCCTTCAGCTTCTTACGTCTTCGCTGCTCCGGCTACCCCTTCGATGCGAGGATTGCATTATCCTCCTCCTCCTTGGGCTTCGACCCACTCTTGTTTCTTCCATCAAGCTTGCACTTGACCAAGTCTCTCCTTAGCTCCTCTTGTTTGAGAGCTGCCCACATCTCACCCCAATTTGGCAAAGTCGCTCTACCCAGGATACTCTGGACAAAGACTTGCCACTCATCTGAGACAGAATTGAGGGCCAGTCTAACCAACTATGAGTCTTGAGGTGTAGACCCCACAGCAGATAACTCATCATGGTCTCCTGGAGCTTCGTGAGGAATGGATCCACAAGCTCCCCCTTCTGCATCTGAGCAGATCTCAAATTCTAAGTACATCTTCCGCTACTCGGAAGATCCCTGATACAACGTAGACAATGCATCCCACATCTCCTTAGCAGTCCCTCTGCTAACAATTGGACAGACCACATGATCCTTCACTCCATCAAGGATCATTCTTTTCGTCTTCGCCATCTCAGCTCGGTACTTCTTCAACGGATTTGCATCTACAAGCATAGCCACCACGTTGTCGACATATGTCTTAAGGGCATGCTCATCTAGAAGTAATGGCATTCTAACCTTCCAAATGACATAGTTGGATGCTCTGTCCAACCTATCATGATCCCTCAATCCACCGGTTGCCATCTCTGCCACAAAAGTCAAAAATATCCTCTCTGGTTCTTACTACTGTTGCTCAGCCCAAAAGAAAATGGACTTATTGGCGAGAAGTCTTACTGAGGAATAAATTCCCTCAACCGTGCTTCTTCCTTCTCTTCTAACGTCTTTTTGCTCAGTAAAACAGCCTGCAGAAAAGACTGCGTCCCACGAGCTTCTCCTCACGCTGAGGCTTCAACGCAACTCCCTCTGCCCCGAAAACTTTTGAACTGCAAGTCCTTCCTCTCTGTCGACTCACTCAGAGAGACATTGCCTCGAAAATCAACCCTCCGGCTAGGATTGCGCAAACCCACTGGGGTTTCGAACTATTACCTCCTACAGCTTTTTCGATCTCCCACTTCTACTCAGCACTGGGTTCTCTGGCTCTGTTCTTCTTGCTTCACCTGCAATCCTCTGATACCATGTGAAAATTCGAGAATCCCACCCGAATCAACTACTACAGCAACTGATTAAACTTCTCCTATCTGTTAATTACTGAAACAAATTATCTATTGCTTCCTACAGCAAATATCGAAGCTAATACAACTGCAACCTTCACTTAATTAATTAATTAGCCCAAAACAAGAACAAAATAATAGAGAAAGGTACACACAAGTGACACGGTATTTTTTGGACAAATGTCCCCAGAAAAACCCAATGCGGGAAAACCAGTGCAGCAACTCTAAAGGTTTTATATTATTAAGTAGTAGTTTCTAAATACAGCTTTGGATGCCCTTCCAGCAATCCAGTTACAAAGAAAATAAACTGGCAGAAAAACTTAGTGAGATTACCTCACTCTACCCAGCAAGTCCCGGCTATTCCAGTAGTTGAACCAACTATCCTCGGCTATCTTCGCGCTAGCCTTGCGTAGGCCCCGCGTCAACCTCAAAAGGCTCTGCGTCTGCTCGACTTGGAAATGTCTTGCCTTCTAGAGTAGTTTCCAGCCTTCCTGGCTCATAAATGTCAACTCCTCTGCAAAACTCAAACTTCTGCTCTAGATGACTGCGTTGTGAAAATTCTATCACTGCAACAACTGATTTACTTTTCCTACTTATTTCACCATAAGTTATTCATGAAATTACTTCAATAAACATTAAAATAAATACTGCTGCAGATATCACACCGTAATACAGAAACGAACATATGCACAAGAATCAACACATTAACACAATTATTTTGGACTAATGTCCCCGGAAAAACCCAATGTGGGAAGGCGGTGCAGCAAGGGAGGATTTTATTATTTAGCAATTTTCTAGTACAACAAGGTGCCAAATTGGTTTACACACAAATAGACAAATTTTTCCAGCACTTCTTCTGAACCCAGCGTCAGCCCTACTGACCTCTGCGTGACCTAAAACCCTCTGCATCAGCCTGTTGAGACTCTATGCAACCTCTCTGGCCTTCTGTGTCACTCCTGTAGCCTCTGTGTGGATCACAAAGGCCCTGCTAGCTCTGCGCAGTCTCTGCTACCTCTGTGTGGCTTCCTCTAGCCCTGTGTCTGCCTTTTCTACCTCTGTGTTGATCTCCCGTCTCTCTGTTCCGTACTTGCTGCCTCCTAACTACTCTCCAAACCACTGGTTCAATTTCTCAGCTAACCCCACTCCAGAAATTGAACTGACTGGTCTCCCTCAATGTGTTCTCCAAGTGACCCTCAAGCCTCCTCTTATACTTTTCTCATTGATAAATCAACGACCGAGATTAAGTCCCTAATCAACGGCTAAGATTAGATCTGGCTTGATCCATGACTTTTGGACCATTCTAACATAGTTTTATATTAATACATATTAATATTTTATTTTCCCTAAGTTTAGACTTAGGGACTCCATTAAAAATATTAATTATTTTAATATCTCCCAAACTGTTTAGAATCTGCCCAAACCCCTTCTGGGTATTGGAGATCTCATGTGCTTTAGCCTCTCCACCAATTTTCGTGGCTAGAGCACATCCGATGCTACCCCAAACCAACATGCGTTGTCTCCGCGTGAGACCTTCTAGCTCAGCATCAACCTATACATGGGCCCTTATGGCCCAGCGTCAACCCTTCGTTGTCTCTCTACCTCTCTCTGTTGCATATCCTAGGTCCTGGAGAAGATACTCCAACCCAACTATCCCTTCCCCTCACTGCAATAGCCCACTATCAAAAATCTCCCGGCAACTCCTCTGCTCTACTTCAGAAAATCGAACTTCTGAACTCTCTGTGTGTCTTCCAAATGACCCTCAAGCTTCCTTAAATAATCTTCTTGTTAACATTCAACAACCCAGATTAGAAGCTAATCAATGGCTAAGATCATTTGTGCTTGATCCTCGTCTTCTTCTAGAAGTTACACCCACAGTTAGATTAATACCCATTAATTATTTTATTTTCCTAAGTTTAGAGTTAGGGTCCCATTAAAAATAATTAATTATTTTAATAAAATTGTTTCTGGGTAGAATTTCCCAAAACACTTTCTGGGTTCTTTGGAATACATGTGCCTAAGCCTCCCTGCAAAATTTTAGACTTAGAGCACTTTCAATGCTACCAGAAATCAACAGTCCACACTTTGGGTCGGGCTTGGAACGATGCCCTAGAGGTTGATGTAGCTTAAAAGAAATTTAAAAGCATTGTTTGGCCGCTTACAAAAGGGAATGTACCACAGAATACAAAAGATGGCCAAGACATACAAGTTTAGCACGTGGGCAAAATCCAAACATGAGCTCTACACCTTATCATTATGGTCATCACTTTGGTTCTTAGGGCCCCTATGAGCCCCCTGCATCATTAAGGAGCCCATGATTGTCCCAACCCCTGGTGGGTGATGGATTGCCCAACCTTTGGGGGCATTCAAAGCTTTATCATGCACATCATGCTCTCATTCCCGGGAGCCCCAAGCAATTAAACGAAAGAAAAAATCAATAAAAAGCAAAAGGCATATGAAGAAGGGAGGAAAAACAATGTTCGGGGTAACTCATGTTAAACAATTTCTCCCTCCATACATCTATACACCGATGTGTGGGCTTCCCTCATTATAGCTACCCTTCTACCATGGCATGTGACTTGGAGCCCTCCCCGTTGCCCCACTTCGTTCCACTATCATTTCACATGACACCTGCCATTCGACAGATGTACCATGGATTTATTACTTCCTTAGAGGTTGAAACCAACTAATAGGGCCCTTTATTAACCTTTCTAGTTGAGCAAGGAAACACATGTACCTGCTAAAGCCCATTTGGAAGGGCATGCTACACTATGAAGTGTCCACTTTTGCCCCTGATTTGCAAGCTTATTCAATTGCATTAATGAATTGTTGTATTGGAAGGTGAGGAGATGCATTGGATCTTATACAAGATTGCAGGTGGGTCTCCATTTGGACTTGGTCTCCCTATACGGGGTCTAAGCCTTCTAGAGGGTCATGATGGCAATTGTAGGGTGAGCGTTGAGAGCCATGGGCCTCCTCCACAACAAAGCATTGATTGCCATGCCATGGGCTTCTTCATCACCAAACACTACTTGCTCATACCCCAGTGATATAGAGATGATGATGCACTTGGACCACATTGCCTAGCCGGCCACATACTTACACTTGACACTTGGCAACTGATCCAGAACCTGGGCGGGCTTTTATCTCATCCTGAGAGACATGGGAGGGATTTTATCATCATTCTAGCCCTTTATTGATGGAGCAACGACATGTTTGATCCAGTTGGAGACCCATGAGACCATTCATTGTGCCCCACAGCCAATTGGGAGCACCACAGATGTTTTTCTTGGAAACCAAGTGGCCACCCCTTGGTCATCAATTTGAGAGCCCTCCTCTTCATCTTGGCACATGGAGGACTTATCTAGGCCTTCCAACGGCCCCTTTACACCATTATTTATCATTTCAGCCTCTTTAGGAAGGCTTATTTTGTACTTTTGAGATATTAGGTGGGCTTATCACCAATAGGGTTGTTATTTTGCACATTAAAGTCATGTTTAGGGGATTATTAGGCTAATTAGACCAAATCAAACTCCTAAAGGCTCATATAAATACAAGGAGAGCCCCATTTGTAACTCATCATCATTTGGATCGAGATTTCTCTTGTAAAAAGAAATTGGACCCACAATTGATGGACAAAATTGGTAGTTTTTGATGCATTTTGATGTTTGGATCTTCGATATCTTGTCTTGGAGCTTCTTAATGCAATTATGATGGATGGATAGACTCACATTTCCTTGTAAGTGTATTTTTATGCTATATCTTTATGTTGCTACATGTCTAATGCATGGTATATCTTGTCATAATCTTTTTGCGCCCTAATTTGATGTGACATTCATGAAAAGCATTGGGTTAATGAAATATTGCATGTGTTACTCATTAGGAGATGTGAATGAATGTTCCTAGAGGCTTGTTCATCTTGTATCCTCGAAACTCCATCATTCCTTGCCCAATGAATTATAAATTCCTCTTGTAGTCGAGTTTCTACCTCCTAGGGTTAGCAATAGCTACATAGGACTCCTTGGTAGAGTCAAATTCTTTCATCAAAGTTAATCTTGACATCTTTTCTCCCAATTGTCAAGGCACTGATCCTAATCCTAGTTGATCAATCCTCAAAACTTTTCCTTCACCTTTTTCCAAAATTTTTGCCCTAACCCTAGAAGGTCACCTAGGGCATAGTGTGAATTGCTTTAGGAGGGGTGCCTTTAACAGCGAGTTGGTAGGCAACTGCATTGGTGAGTCATCTACCTATCCCCCAAATTTGAGGCAATTATTGTGGCTACTTTAGGCAAGCATTGAATTCTACCCCTAAGCTTCTTTGGTTAGCGACATTCCATAGGTCATTTGTTCTTGAAAACTCGGTGGAAGTTAATCATTATTTGACCTCTCTTATCCTTGCTTGACCTAGGTATCTCATTGAAGATCATTCCTCTTGAAATTTTGTAAATCGTAGGTCTCGCTTGGATTCTCCTAGGTCTCTCTTGTGGTCCCAAATCTTTACATGATTGTTATCTTACATAACCCTAAGAGAGGTCTTTCCCACCCCTTAAGGAATCTTGATTTAGGAGTATCCCTTGTATTTAGTATCCTTCCTCCTAGGTCTAGGCCTCCTCATAAGTCTTTCTTGGAGAGCCATTACCTTGCCTTTGAAGCAACCAAGCCATTATCTGAGTCTCGTCTTTGAATGGGCTTTGGAAATCACCTTATACCTTGCAACTGACCCTATCATTTGAGTGATTTTCTTTATACCGGGACTCCTCCCATTGGTGAAAGTCTGTAAAGAGCAAGGGACATTGACCGAGGTGACAGTGGGTCTTTGTCACATTGTTGTCATTTGGTCTAGTAGTAGTTGTCCCTTAGGTACCCCTCCTAGGACCCCTGCTAGATTGTGTGGCAACAGGCTGCTAAACCAAAAGTAGAATTGCACCGACATCCTTGAACCCACTAGTGCTTCCTTTGGATGAGTTGAACGAATGAACATTTGGAGATGATCGCAAGGACCACCACCTATACATGTGGTAGCGGAGATTCCATTGGACTTAGCTCATTGTTTTTGGTGCATTGGTATGCAAACCCGGACTCAAAAATATGCCCCTATAACCCACCACAGCGTTTCATATGCCACTGTCCAATGAAATTAATAACATTGTTATAAACCAAAAGATTTTTGCTCAAGGACTTCCACCCATCCTGTTGGAAATCCGCTATAGTGACAGTGTCATATTCATTCAGGGAATGACACTTATGGAAGCACCCTCCATCATATATAAATATGCATTATGCATAGATCAACTGCCAGTAAAATGATTTATAACTCTGACATTTCTTTCCTGTTTGCATTCTTAACAACCCTCAAAAGGCACTCTTTTCACTGTTGATAAGTGTAGTTACATACCATAATTTATGTGTGAACAGATGTAATATGACCTCCATGAGTGCCTTCTGTTATAACAAATATATTATTGTTGTTGTTTAACTTGTTACTGCTACGCCTTCAACAATGCAATTCTAGAGTTTTGATACTGTTCCATGATCATTCCAAGATGAAACTGCTTGACATTATGCTCATCAAACAGTGTCCAAGAGGCCCATTCGTAATGATTTCAGAGAGATTTGGATCAGAACTTTGTTCCTGTGTATCCCTCCTTGGAATTGCTTAGGCTTCCACCACAAAGGACAATTCTGGAACTTGGCTAATGAAGAGAATCCAATCTGCAATTAATTATCCCCTGCAAGTGCCTCTATTCACTTAGTTTTAAGGATGGAACCAAGCTGGAACAATGCATGGGTTGTTGGCTGTCCAATAGTGCTGAAACAAACCTGCAAATGATGAATTAACAGCTCTCTCAAATGGTGAGATATCAAGCCAAGATAATCCCCATCTGTCACAATTCTCGGAGCTGGGCTATTTCATGAAAGAGGAACAACAGCCAAGATGAGTTGTTCTATTCTGTAGAGAGGAGCCAAATGGGTGTCAAAGAACTCCTTTTGTGCTGCCTTGTTTCCAGGGCCATCCCACAACTTTTTAGGCCTTGTTTCCACTTCTAGGTGGAGTGGCCCCAACATAACAAAACAATTGAGATCCCCAACATAAGACTTGGATATCAAACAACCCATATTCCATGTTGTTCTCTTGGTTCAAATGGCCTTTCATACTAGAATGTGCCACTACATGCATAAGTCATGTTCTTGCCAGCCACGTGAAGTTCCAGCTGCTGAGCATTGGTATTTTATGTCATACTCTAGCCTTAATATCATTCTCATCTTCTCCTCATGTCATGACTTTCACCACTTACAACATCTTTGAATGCTTGTACAACTTTTCTGATTCCAGCCTCCAGGTCTTTGTGTAGGCTGACTCAAAAAACTGCAAGTCTTGTTGAAAATTCTGCTATAGGTACCTCTGCCGGAAGAAGGGGTAGTACCGTAACACCACCAAATGCTAATGTCAACCATGTTTGGACCTTACAAGAAAAGGGCATGATTATTTGGTAGACTTGTTGGAGAGGATTCTATAATTATCTAATACACCCTCTATAGGGAGAAAATGCTTGATAGGAATCGACAATTTGACATGAAATAGCAAACCAGTTGACAAAATTCAAAAGACAGAGGGAAGTTTCATGTTTACATATTTAGCTTTAGCTTTGGTTTTCTATAACATTTTTGAGACATTGCCACTAAATGCTAATTGTCAACTCCAATTGAGTTTTAGTACATTTACGGTACCCAATGTTAAGGAGGCAAAATGACCTATTTCATTTCTATAGTTCAAGATGCTCTTGTGGGAAAAATCTATAGGACCTCTTAAATGGAAATGGAGAATAATTTCATGAACAGAAATACCCATACATTAGGACATATGATTTTGAGATAAACCTACTATATGCCGAGGTTTGCAATATGTTCTTTCAAGAAGAGTTTCGTAGGCAATCATTAAGATGTAATTTTATCTATGATAAGAAGAAGATACAACTTTTATATTTTTCTTTTACATATGTTGGAACTGTTTACACACCAAAATGTGGTTAACCTAATAGGAGAAATTTTTTCTCCTTTGGACAACCAACCAGCCAGCAGTCATAAATTGCTCAGTACATGACATTGTCCCAAGACCCTCCACCATTTGCATTGGTCAGATATCTCTCCCATCCCACATTCCTCTTGAAGGGATGTGGGTCATCCTTCGTCAAGTACTTTAACTATCTTGCAATCATGTGCTTTTACTTAATGTTTTGGGCATTCTAACATGAACAAAGAGGTGATCTAGATGATTGATCAATCTTGACTGTAAACGTTTTCTCTCACTTCACTAAGGAGGTTAGTTTTTGACCCTAGTCCAATGGGATTTCCTTTGAGGCCCAAGGGTCATAGGAGGTGCACTACTTGTGATATTTTGGATTGAAGTAGCATGTCCATGATATTCCAACTTACCACTTTCTATGATTCCCTATATTTCATCTCCATTCCTTGGGCTTGTGGTCATTGGTTCATTGGGATTGGCACTCTTTTATACTCCTCCTTGAGTTTGGGCTAGAAACTTTGCCTTGGAGGTTGATGCAAGTAAAAGAATGATAAAGCATAGAATGGCCACAATGAAAGAAAAAGAAAGTTAAAATGAAATATATGGCCACGACATTAATTAGCATGTGGGAGAAAGCCCAACATGAGCTCTACTCCCCTCATTAGCCATCACCTTGTTGTTTGAGCACTTGATGCTCCATCACATAATAAAGGAACTCTTTCATGTCCCAACTCCAATAAGCAATAAATTGTCTCATCATTCAAGGTAAAGAAATGTTAAATCATTAAAAGCAAGCTTGGGATCCTAAGCTATGTTTACAGTCAAAGCATTATCAAAAAGAAGTAAAAAGTGCACCAAAGAGGTTGAAAAGGTAGGTCGAGGAAAGGTGAAATTCATGCCTCCATGATTGCTCCATCCTTACATCTATACACTCAAGATGTTGGAACTCCATCAATTGGTTCCATGACCATGGCACCTTGCCCTCAAGTCCTCCTACATTGCCACTATTATCACAAGCAACTATGGATTGAAGAGTTGACCTAGAACTTGTGGCTTCCCCTTAGGGGTTGGAAACACCTAATAGGGTTGACCATCCAACCATCCCTAACACAAGGAGGGAACACTTTTATGGCACTTGATCTAATTAGATATTTGAAGGTGATCTTGGTTTGAAGTGGTATTATGCCCCCGAGCATAAAGTATGGTCCACTATGATGCATCTATGGTCATTGTCCCTAATGATTGGTGATTATCACTTGATCTTGAGATGGTTTTTCCAGGTGGTTCTTCACATAGCAAGGAAGGCCTTCGAGGGTACCCTATAACACTCCACTACATAGCATGGCCAAATCGTTTTACACTTTCTAGATAGTGATGACCATTTGAATGAAGTGTGGCCCCTCCAAAGTAGAGTGTTTGGCACTTTGAAGATTCCACGAGATGTTTGACACCCCAAAGCACCCCCATATGCTGAAACATTGAGCTCCTCTTACTTAGTGTTGAATTTACTTGATGTTGTATCTAGTGACCCAGGATGCCTGCAACCTAGCCTTGACACTACTTGATGGGCGGTACTTTTTTCGTAGTCCAAATGATAATGGTCATCCACAAAATAACAACAAAGGACTTGTACTCTTTCTTTCGTAATCCAGATGATGATGGTCATCCACAAGATGATAATGGAGGACTCGTACTCTGTCTTAGAGCCCCAATTCTAGAGAGAGAAGGTGCCATGTTACCCCTCTACCCCTTGAGAGGATGATGTAGGGAATCCAAAGCATGGTTATTGGACATGGAAGCAATTTGAAGTACTTCATGAGGCTTCTCCTTAGCATTTGAAGTTAATTATGATGGTGGAGCATCTCCTTAGCCCTTTTATCACTCAAACTAGCAAGGGTCCTAGGAGGGGATCCTATAGACCAACTACCAGGTCAAGGTAAGGCTGCCTGCTCTTTATGAACTTTCACCGATGGGAGGAGACCCAATATAAGGGGAATCACTAGATGAATGGATCAATAAGAGGATAAGGATTGATTCCTAAAGCCTATTCATCTTAAGGTTCAATTAGATAGCTTGCTTGCTTCAAAAGCAAGGTGTTGGGCTCTCTAGGAAGGGCTAAGAGGATTCTTGAGCCTAGGTTTGGAGGATATGCCTTAACAAGGGGCTTCCTAGACCCAAGGATCCTTATGGATGAGAGACTTCTACGTAATCCTTGTGGAATTGGAGTTACAAAGTTAAAGGACCACAGAGAATCAAATGGACCCAAAACTAGGTCAATGGTATGGAGTTAATCACCCAATGAGGGGCTTGACCTAATTAGGGCAGGGAATAGGATCAAAAAACTAATTTTATTTTTGAGATTTGGATGCAATTATCCCAATGAGGACACTAACCCAAAATCACCCTAGGGCAAGAGTTGGTCTTGGTGCTAGGGCTTGCTATATCTCGGGATTCCACCGTCGGAATTGCTTGAAATTTGGAGGACCTCTAGAGATAACCCCAGCGCAGTAGTGGACCAAAATTCAAGGGTTTTGAATGGGTAGAATGAATTTTGCTTGATGCCCTAGGTGACCCTCTAGGGTTAGGCATAGAATTTGGAAAAGTGAAGAAAAGAGAGGTAAATTTGACCACCAAAGGGATACGAGGATCAATGCCTTATTGCTTGGGCTTAATGGAGTCAAGATACACATAGATCGAGAATTTTCGTGAGCTAAGGAGCCCTAATTGATCTTTGCTAGCCTCTCCAAGGGTAGCAACTAGGTCAATAGGGATTTATACTTCATATTTGCGAAAGAAATAAAGTTCCAAGGTCTTCAACCTAAGAGGTGCCTCTCGGAACATTCACCCAACCCCTCAAAGGTCAATGCATGCATTTAACCACTTATTCAAGGTCCCAGAAGAATTTTGCATTACATTAACCCATACAAGAATAATGATAACAAGATACATGCATTTGATAAGTAAGATAACAAGAATATCATCAAAAATTCGACTTACATGAGAGGGAGAGTATATCCATTCATCAATTTCGCATTAGAAAGAAGCTCCAAAGACAATAGCGAAAATCCAGACATCATAGTTCATCAAGAGAGCTCCAAAGAGTAATCCCAGCAAAAAGTGTGAAAATACCTCGAGATATACTAATCCAATCCAAGTGATGATGAGCGAAATTAATCATCCTCTCATCTATTTATACAATCCAATAAGGGATTCAAATAGCCTAATTTGTCTTATTTAACCCCAAATAATTAATAATGTGCAATAATAACATTCCTTGCTGACAATCCCACCAAGATAGCTCAATAACATAAAAATAAACCTCTCAAGAGGGCAAAAGAATCAATATTATGAGTCATTGAGCCATTGAGAAGGCCTAATGAAGTCTAAAGTGTGCCATGGTGAGAGAATGGACTCCAAACATAGTGGACAAGGTGTTGGCCCCTTGTTTTCCAAGTAAATCACATGTGGTGCTCCCTAATGGGTGTGGGGGCAGAAGGACATCCTCCTAGGTCTCCAAGTGGATCGATGATGCTTGTAATCCATCTATAAGGGCTAGGATGATGACATAAGCCCTCCCTTATGTTGAAATTTCTAAGCCTGACACTTCAGAAATCCCTACTGCATTATCTGATTTATTTTCTCCTACTTGTTCTTTTCATTTACAAGTTATTTATAAATATAATACCAAAAATAAACACAAATGCATCCTTAACACATATAGATCAGCAACTGAAATAACTAAGACAATCACACAAGGGACACCATTATTTTTGGACAATCGTCTCCGGAAAAACCCAATGCAGGGAAACCAGTGCAGTAAATATGAGGGTTTTATTATTATGCAGTTTCTGAATACAACTAGGGTGCCAGAAATGGCTCACCCAACAAAGAATGATCTCGATAGAAGTACCTCTCCTCGGAGACAGATATTCCGGCTGATCAGTCACCCGATGATCGATCCCACAGTAACTACGGCAGCTCCTTAGCTGGACATCGAAAACTTCTCCACTGCTCTGCGTCACCCTCTCAACTCCACTCTGCCCCACGAAAATCTCTAGGGCTACCTCTTGGCCCTGCGTCAGCTCTACTAGCCTCTGCATCAGCCACTTGGCTCTCTGCGTCACCCACATTAGCCTCCTCAGCCTCTGCGTAAGTCCCAGTTGCCTTTGCGTCAGCCTTTCCAAGCTCTGCGTTGTCTCTCTGGCACTGTCTCTGACTCTCTGCTATGTATTCTCAGCCTCGTGCTGAGTTGGCCCTCGCTGCAACAGATCACTGGTTCAATTCTCTCAGCAAACCTCGCTCCAGAAAATCGAACTGACTGATCAATTTGGTGTGTCTCCAACTGACCCTCAAGCTGTTGAAGTTTCTAAGTCTACTTAGTTAGAAACCCTCCATGCACTTTATCTGATTCATTCCTACCTACTTGTTTCGTTACTTAACAAGTTATTTACAATGTAAATACTAATAATTAACACTAGTGCATGCTCAACATATTACAAATCAACAACTGAAAGAAACAAAAACAATCACACCATATGACACCATTATGTTTGGACCAATGTCCCCAAAAAAACCCAATGTGGGAAAACCGGTGTAGCTATCTGAGGGTTTTCTTATTAAGCAATATCAAAGTACAATCTGGGTGTCGAAACTGGCCTACCCAACAGAGAATTTCCTTGGCAGTAATACCTCTCAGTTTGAGACAAATCTCCTGGCTGAAACCCCGGATAATCCTTCCGGCAACTCCTCAGCTCCAATCTGCCCCAGAAACCCCAGCGTCTGCCCTTTCTGGACTGCGTCAGCCCCTCTCTGCCCAGCGCTGGCCCTGCGTCACCCTGAATGGGTCTGTGTCAGCCTTAGGAGGCCCTGCATCAACCTTCTGGCCCTCTACGTTGGCAATGCTAGCCTCCCTTAGGCTCTGAGCAGCTCCCAACTGCCTCTGCGTGGCCCTACGTGAGCCCTGGCGACTACTGCATCGCTCTCTCTGGCTACTTGCTGCTCTTTCGGCACTATCTCTGCCTCTCTGTCTCAATGTACTCAATGCCCCTCAGCTACAACTCTCGATCACTAATTCTATCTCTCTTAGCAAACCATGCTCTAGAGAATAGAATGACTGATCACTTTGGTGTGTTCTCCAGGTGACCCTCAAGCCTCCTCTTATACTTTTCTCGTTGACATATCAACGGCCAAGATTAAGTCCCTAATCAACGGCTAAGATTAGATCTAGCTTGATCCATGTCTTTTGGACCATTCTAACACAGTTTCATATTAGTCCACATTAATATTTTAATTTCTCTAAGTTTAGACTTAGGGACTCCATTAAAAATATTAATTATTTTAATATCTCCTGAACTATTTAGAATCTGCCCACATCCTTTCTAGGTATTGGAGATCTCATGTGCCCCAACCTCTCCACCAAATTTCGTGGCTAGAGCACATCCGATGCTACCCCAAATCAACACTCCCTCTTAGCGAGGACTGTGCTCTAGCAATACTCCTCACTGAGTATTACTCTGATCATCCGGCATCAGTCCTTGTGTTGATGCTAGGCCTACTGCCCACCATCCTCTGCACTGTTGTATCTTGTACTGTTGCCCATGGTTCTGCCACTACCACTGCTACATCTGTACGACAGCTCCCTCTGCATTCGTGCTGCTGCTGGTCCTTTCTCCCAGCACTGCATCCGCACTGCACCTCCTCTCATAATGTTGCATCATGTTGCCCACTATTGCACTGCAACTCAGTTACTGAGAAGTAAGTCACTGACCTCCCAACTCTGACCTCTTTGTTGCGCTAGAGACCCTCCTGATGTTGGAGCTCCCTTTGCCGCCGACAAGTGCTCCCTCTCTGACCTCTACGCTGCTGCAACAACTCCCTGCATCTCGCACCGTTGCGCACCTCTCTGTGCCATCCTGCACTGGTGCAACACTCCTGTTCCTCTCGCACTAATGTAGCCTGCTAGGCTCGCGTTGTCTCGGGCCTCCTGCACCGGAGCTTTCTTTGTCGCTTCATCCACATCCATCACTAGCAGACTCAGCCAATCCTGCTACTCCTCTTCGGGGCTCCCGTAGCAAGGTCTAATCCAAGAGGTTGGGTACCTTGAAGATCCCGCCCCTCATCGCCTGTAGTCCGCCTGACTACAGCTCGATGTCTCCCCACTTTCGCTCAAGTGGTGCGTGTGCACTCATGGCATAGTCATCGTCTATCAAAAACTTCCTTCTTTGCCCTTGCTGGTGCTGCCTTAGTCCCGGAAGACTCTCCCTTACTCTTCTTCCTTGGACACTAGGTCGCATAATTACCAAGCTCCCCACAGTGGAAGCACTTGATCTTGGAGAGTTCTTCTGCTTCTCTTGCTTTCCCTCATATGTTAGGGCAACATCTTCCTCCTCCTGCTTAAATTTGATCCCCTTGCTACTGCTACCCGTCTTCGATTGTCATCTGATCTCTTCCTGGCGAAGAGCTGCCCACATCTAGTCCCGAGGTGGGAGAGTCCCTCTACCCAGTATACTCTGGACAAATACCTCCCAGTCTTCAGAGACAACATTCAGGGTTGTCCTCACCATCAACTCCTGATCCGGCGTGGCTTCTATAGCAGTCAACTGATCTCGGATCTCATTCAGTCCTCCGAGGAAGGTGTCAATTGGTTCTCCCTTCTTCATCTGATACAACCTCAATTGATTCTCAAGTAGTATTCTTCTCCCACATCTCATATGTCGTTTCCTTCTCAACAATGTGTGGTACTACATGGTCCTTGACCCCGTCAAGGATGATGACTTGGCCCTCGCCATTGCCTCCTCGTATTTGTCGTTATCATTGGCGTCAACTGGGATAGCTATAACCTTCAAGGAAAAGTTCTTGACACGATTTCTATCAAGTACGGATAAGATTCTGGCCTTCCAGACTACGAAGTTTGATGCTCCATCCAGTCTATACTGGTCTCTTACTCCGTGTAGTGCCATGATGCTCTTCTACTTCCCTCCTGGAAGTTCTCTATTCGACTCCTCTGAGTCTCTACTTCCCCTTTGGAAGTTCTCTTCTGGACTCCCTCTAAGTCCTGATTTCCCTCCTAGAAATCCTTCTGCTGCTGTCGAGATGCCCCCTACCCTGATCATCTTGTGCAACCGCACCACTGATCTGGATTCCTCGGCTAGAAACCCTCAATAGCAACTTCCTCCTTTTGGCCTTGCTCTGTCAGGTATTGTTTTGACTACAATACCTCACCAGCTCCACTCTGCAATATTCCCACAGCCTTCTAAACCCCAGCAACCTGAAGGTGAGAGCTCCTAGGCTCTACACAATCCCGGCACCAGCAACCCGGCCTCCTTAGCCAACTGCGTCAGCCCTCCCAGCTTCTGTGTGGCTCTGCATGAGGCTCCCTTTGCCTTCCTTAACCTCTGCGTTGCCTCTTCCCAGCTCACCCTTGATGACGCAGGCACTGCGTCACCCTTCCCTTGTTGTTGCTCTGCTAGAAACAACTTCCGTCACCTCAGGACAATTGTTTTCTATTGTTATTGCTCCGCTTGGCTGATGTCCTTAGTCCTCTTGTGATCTGCAATCACGCTTTGATACCATGTTGAAGTTTCTAAGTCTACTTAGTTAGAAACCCTCCATGCACTTTATCTAATTTATTCCTACCTACTTGTTCCGTTACTTAACAAGTTATTTACAATGTAAATACTGAAAATAAACACTAGTGCATGTTCAACATATTACAAATCAACAACTGAAAGAAACATAAACAATCACACCATATGACACCATTATTTTTGGACCAATGTCGCCGGAAAAACCCAATGTGGGAAAACCGGTGCAGCTATCTGAGGGTTTTCTTATTAAGCAATATCAGAGTACAATCTGGGTGCCGAAACTGGCCTACCCAACAGAGAATTTCCTTGGCAGTAATACCTCTCATTTTGAGACAAATATCCTGGCTAAAACCCCGAATAATCCTTCTGGTAGCTCCTCAACTCCAATCTGCCCCAGAAACCCCAGTGTTTGCCCTTTCTAGACTGCGTCAACCCCTCTCTGCCCAGCACTGGCCCTGCATCACCCTGAATAGGTCTACGTCAGCCTTCTGGCCCTCTGCGTCAGCAACGCTAGCCTCTCTAAGGCTCTGCGCAGCTCTCGGCTGCCTCTGTGTGGCCCTGTGTGAGCCCTGGCGAATACTGCGTCACTCTCTCTTGCTACTTGTTGCTCTTTCGGCACTATCTCTGCCTCTCTGTCTCTCTGTACTCAATGCCCCTCGACTGCAACTCCCGATCAGTAATTCTATCTCTCTTAGCAAACCCCGCCCTAGAGAATAGAATCACTGATCACTTTGGTGTTTTCTCCAAGTGACCCTCAAGCCTCCTCTTGTACTTTTCTCGTTGACATATCAACGGTCGAGATTAAGTCCCTAATCAACGGCTAAGATTAGATCTGGCTTGATCCATGTCTTTTGGACCATTTTAACACAAGTTTCATATTAATCCACATTAATATTTTAATTTCCCTAGTTTAGACTTAGGGACTCCATTAAAAATATTAATTACTTTAATATCTCCTGAACTGTTTAGAATCTACCCAAATCCTTTCTGGGTATTGGAGAGATCATGTGCCCCAACCTCTCTACCAAATTTCGTGGCTAGAGCACATCCAATTCTACCCTAAATCAACACAAGCCTCCTCTTATACTTTTCCTGATGAGTCTTCAACGGCTGAGATTAAGTCCCTAATCAACAGCTAAGATTAGATTTGGCTTGATCCTTGTCATTTAGAACTTTCTCACCCATATTATATTAATACACATTAATATTTTATTTTTCCTAAGTTTATACTTCGGAACCCCACTAAAAATATTAATTATTTTCATATCTCTCCATCCAAGTGGAATTTCCCCAAACGATTTATGGGTCTTGGAGATCTCATGTGACTTAGCCTCTCCACCAATTTTCATGGCTAGAGCACCTCCGATGCTACCAAAAATCAACACCTTATCTCCCGTAGTGAGACACATCCTCATCTGGACCTTGGAACATCTGCCAAGTGTATGGTGTAAGTGTGGAGTCAGTTGTGCATGGTGAACCAGGTGCATCATCCTCATCCAAAAGGTGGAACACGAGCAATCACTGAGTGGTGTTGGGGATCCATGAAGTACTCTATGCTATGGTGGAGGCCCATGGCTCTCACCGCTCACCCTACAAGTGCCAATGTGACCCTTTGGAGGAAATGGAGACCTACTCGCAATCCTGCATAAGATCCAATGCATCCCATTGCCCTCCAATACAATAAATCATTAGAATAATAAAGTAAAAGAGCTTACAAATAATGGAATCAATGGGACACTTCATGGTGGCCCTTCCATAGTGGGCTTTGGAATGTACAAGTGTCTCCAAGCTTAATAAGGGGGTTAACCAAGGACACTATTAGGTGGTTTCAAACCTTAAAGGGTTGACATGTCCATGGTACAAGGGTATCTATAAAAGGGGAAGCCCACATTTGGGTATTATGAGAGTAGGAGGGAGAAAATCGTGGTACATGAGTTATCACAACCTTTGTTTTTCCACCCCATTTTAAAGTGGAGCATTCATTTCCCACTGGGGGTTGGGACAACCATGGGTTCCTTAATGTGGAGGGGGCTCATCTAAGGCCCATAGGAACCAAGGTAATGGCCATAAATTAGGGGTAGAGCTCATGTTCGACTTTTTCCCACATGCTAAATTTGTATGTCTCGGCCATCTTTCGCATTTTGTGGTACATTTCTTGTTGAGATTAGCCAAATTATGCTTTTTCTTTTCCCTTTAGCTACATCAACCTTCAGGCATCGTTCCAAGCCCAACCCAAAATGAGGATACGAGGAGGGGGACGGCTAACGCTATGTGGACCCAGTGCACACATGTGGACCCAGATGGGAAAATGATGAGTGGGGTTAAAATGAGTGGAAGGGAGTGATGTATATGGTATCGGGAAGTGGGACCACACAATCAAAATCAAGATTTCCCATGTAGTGCCAGCCCTAAACCTAATGGCGAGTAAAGGAGATCCCATGGGACTAGGATACAAGGCTATCGGGCAGAGGAGACAAGAGTACAGACCTAGCCCACTCTTTCCGCCGAATTCCCCCACCAATCTATGCTCGAAAGTGTCCATGATAAGTAAGGAAAATTACTGAACTATACCAATGAAAAGCCATACCTTCGGGGTCGAGAAGCCCACCTTCAAACATACGATCATAACAAATGGGTGAGGGGCCACATGGTCGACTCAAGTGGCAGAGATAATGGCACATCGAGCTATTTGGTGATTGCAAGGGGTTGATAGTTGTCCACTGACGACCATCTAGGAGAAAAAAAAATTCCTATGCATGCTACCCACAATCGGTGCGTAACAAGCCCATTTCGCACTTTATCGTGGCATTTATTGCTTAAAAAGGAGTTAAGGTCATGATTGTAGAGGAAATCGACCCAAGCGTATGGGCATTTATGGCATTATTTTATGGTTTTGAGCTATGAAGTTGGGTTGTAACCTCTTGTCTTATCAAACACTCAAAAGTAAACTTGTTTTAGGGCTTATAGGCTTAATTATTTTCTAAAGGTGAAAGGATAGACCTCATATAAATATAGGATCCTTCCACTCCATTTTACCATCATCACACGTGAATTTGTCCTCCTCAGAGAGAGTGTGAATTGCCTTTGTGTAACTCACTATTTGGCATAATGTGATTTTTATGGAGTATTTTTATCTTGGAGATGATTTTTGCATTAGAGACACCTTTTTGGAACTCGAAAAAGAGTTTCTTGGTGGAAAACATAATTTTATTGCTGATTCTTCTATATTTTGCATGTGAATGAATTTAGGCTGGGGTTTCTGAAATGTTCCATGTCTAAATGCATATTGCTTATTGGAAATCTTGGTGAAATTTCGCATGTTACTTCTTCCTTGAAACCTATAGAAGAACCCCTAGGGTGTATCTTCTATACTTAATTTCTTCGCTCACAAAAAAGGTAGCCATGATTTTACAAGAGGAAAATACTTTTCCCCACTTACTCCAATCAAATTTCATCTTCCTTTAAAATTTGTAGTAAAACTTCATTAGCCCTTGTAGCATTAGACATTGGCCAAGGTTATGTCCATCAAAATACATCAAAACTTAAATATTTTTCTTTTCTTTACCTCTCCTAGACTTTGAAAAGCAAGCCACTAGGGTTTCCTAGGGCTGAATTGTCATAAAGTTGAGCTCTGGATGAAATTCCAAGGCTTAGCCTCTTGAACCCTTAAATCACAAAATCTATCATTTACAATGGTAAACTTCCCTATTCAATGCTAACATCATCTTTTCTTAGATCCTTTGTGTCATTGAAACCCTAGTCCTTAGCTAGGCTTCTGCTTGAAGCATATTTGAGGGTTCCCCTATCCCTTGGTTGACCTAATCATTCAGAGAATCCTTTCTTTGACTATTGCATGTCTAGATACTACTTATTATTGTCTATCAATACACCATAGCTAGTCTAGGATACGTGTTCCTTTATGAATGAGACTTGAGTCTTTTAGCTTTAAGGTGTCTTTCAATAGGCCATTTATATCACCTTGAGATTTCTAATCAGAATACCCTTATAGGTGAATAAGGGGAAGCCTCCCTTAGGGTAAAATTCCACTAAAGAGCAGGGATTGGTTGTTGAGGTGACATGGCAACCAATCCTTTGTTGCCTATGTAATCTTTGGCCCATACCCCGATGAGGTGTTGCATCGAGTCTACACTAGCTTTTGTAGAGCCGCAACATGAACCACTGTAAGAAACATTGTACACTTAGAAGAATCGGCTAAGGTTTTAAACTCCTTCGATTTAAAGGAAGCTAAGGCTTTTCCTAAGTTCCTAGGTACAACCATGATGATGTGTTTAAAAACATATTTTCTACCCAATATGCTAGCAACTCCCTTGAATATAACACACATAATGAAGGAGTTGGACAATCAAGAGGCCCACATTATAGACAAACTTGCTAATCAGGCTCCTGCATGTAGTTCTAGTTCTCTTAGTATGGTGAAACAATCAAATTTCTAAGACACTCATACTATGATAACCTCAAATTTTAAACTAAGACAAAAGGGGAAGGAAAGAAAACTTTTGCACTACCTTAAGAAACAAAGGATACATCATACCAATAAGCATCACCCTAAGGGAGTATAATGTGAAAAGACAAGTAATAGCTTGAAAAAAGTGTTATTGCAAACAACGTTAAAGGCACATCTTCTATGATTTGAAAGAAGGTTGGTACTTATTACACCTAAAACTGCATTGCATATTGACATAGAACTCAGATTCAAAATCAATCGAGGGTCAACTCAGACTTGAGCGTGCGCTAGGATAGACACTAAATGATATGATTTCAATGAATCGATTTACTAAAAAATAGTAAATACTAAATACACAAAACAATTAAAAATTTAATAAAAAATTATATTTAAGATTCCAAATCATGATTTCAAAAAATTATTGAAATTTTGGAAAAAAAACATTATGAAAAAATGAGCAAAGAACATTTAAATGACAAAGAATGTTCCACCATCCCTTATACTGGGATCCTCATCATTAGTATCACAATTTGCCTCTTGTCTCGGTTTTAGTGACATCAATCAACGATTCAACACCATCCTATTCTGATGAAACTGCCTAATCCAAGCCTTATAATATAGTAGAAAAAGCTTAATATGCCTACCCAATGATTTTGGTTTGAGTGAAGGGTACATTTTTGCTAAAGCCATGGTAAAGAAGTTCAACAATCAATACCACGGACATCAAGGTACATAAAGGGCTTGGTGCTCTTTATTAAATGCCAATTTCATACCCTAATACATGATAGATTCCACTGAAGATGTTGCAACCCTACCAATCTTGAAATCCTGAAAACTGTTAATCTTGTTGAATGTTTGTTGAATTTTGAATGGGACATGAAATTCTACTTTCTCCATATGAAGTCCAATAAGGTTGGAACCACTCTCAAACATCCTAAAACAATTAATGGTAGTGTTAAAATTCAAGTAAAAGGTGTCCCTTTACTTTAAGAATTTAACATTACCATTAACTGTGAGCATTGGTAAGGTTTAGGAGTTGGGTTTTTTGTTTTTCATATTAAAAAAATTGAATTTTGCTTGCTCAATCAACCACAATGGAATCCAGCATCTACTCGGCCGAGTAGGGTCAATTTGATATAGAACCTGCAGAGTCTTAATTGGTACCAAACCAGCCCATAGAGCCGAGTCTATAGATTAGTCAACCCAGTCACCTATCAACTCGGTATAGTTGACCAAGTCTAAGTCAACTCAGACCAAGTTTAAAACATTGTCATAATGATCTTCAGAAGATTGCAACCTGTAGCTTGAGGATATGCGTTTGGAGCCTAGCCATTCTTTAAATGTCACCCAAAGACAGCCTTATGAAGATCACTTGGTTGGAAGAATGCTTAGAGATGTACGGTTTGTTGAGTTTACATTTGAGTGCATAACAGAACAACCTCTTTATTGGAAAAATTTAAAACCTTCAAGAGGATAATTCTTGAAATGACACCCAAAGACAGCCTTATGAAGATCACATGCTTGGTAGAATGCTTAGAGATGTATGGTTTGTTGAGTTTGCATTTGAGTGCATAACTAAACAACCTCTTTCTTGGATAAATTTAGAGCCTTCAAGAGTATATTATTAGTAGGATGAGGGCATTACAACTACACTTGAAACAACAAATCTGCTTGATGTCCAGTACTGATGATGCAGACAACCCAGTATTGGCTATGGTCTTGATTCATAGGTCTGATCTACAGAGAAGAATGCTTCATAAAAGAATTTGTGACGGCTCTTTATCAACATAAGCATGCTCTAGAAATGTAAGAAAGAATGGAGAACTAGGATTGTTCAAAGGCTGCAAGTATATTTCTCAGTCCAAGAATTTTCCTCCAATTTGTAGCTACAGGGCCAAGAGTTTGACATTTATTGTCATTTTATCTTATCAATGACAATCACCTTACCTCCTAGACATAGATAAGGGGTTATAACAGATACATCAGTTCCCCATAAGTTTTTCCCATATAGCAGTCAGCAAGGCATATGTTCTGTTCATCACCATTTCCAGCATGGAAAAGGACCTGTTTCAGTAGCCTAATGGCACCCCTTGGGACTTTAGTCAATATTTCCAGTAATACTGTAGAAGAGATTTGTAGGTCATTTCCTAGGTGTTATTCTCAGCCTCTGTTTGTAGCAAAGGGATTGATTTGTGAATTCTCGTAACAACATCAAAGCCTGCAACGTGTGCACTTTTAATATGATACATCGCCAACTTATATACAGACCTCATGAGAGAAACATAACAACATATTAAATCAACCCCTTTACACATGACTGAAATATGACTTGAATGGTTGGCATATGGAGCATTGACAAAATCAATGGATCAGCTAATCAATGCACTTAGAGAGGTTGTTACATGGTTTAACCCTAGATGATTGAGACATCCACCTTGAGGAGAAGACAAATGGCATAACTTGCCCATTACTTTATGCATTGGTTAACTTGACATTTGAGTCAGTTATGAGATATTGCTATTTTATTGTTATTTTTCGAGAAATCGTGGATCTAGGAGACAACTACTATTTTAAAGGAAGCTTAGCTAGACTCTATATATAGAATAGCCCATTTCCATTTGTAGTCATGGTTGGATTGATAAGGTAAACCCTTCTAAGATTAGTCGACAATTATGTAGAAGGCAAAACCAAGTAAAGGTGAGCCTCTATTTCATCAATCTCTTTTCTCTTGGATATTTTGGGTTTTATCTGTGTAGTACCCTAATCCCGAATTTACAGTAACCAGATAGACACGCATATGAAATTTGAAAACAGTAATGCATAAAATTGAAATTTGCACCTACCTGAGCTGCTTGCTGACTTCCGATTCCGCTGCTGAACTGGTAATCCTTAATTGCTGACTGATTTGATTCAATTTAGAGATGGCCAATACCACCCTACCAGACAGAGCAACCTGGTTGCTCAATCCAGAGAAGCTCTCCACAGAGGCTCTCTGTCCATCCGTGCCCAGAACTCAGATCACTCAAGACTCTTCCACTGCAAGGTTACTTCCCCTGGTTTTCTCCTGCTGAATCCATAATTCGCTGGTTTTTTCACCCCCCTTTCAGGTTCAGACCCTGCTATTTAATCCCTCACCTGGCGGTGGCCGCCCTCCCACTTGCAGCCACCGCCTCCCATACATTGATGGCTCCCGATATTTCATATTGTCCTTGGCGCTCAGCAATAACTATCTATCCGGTTTCACTGACTTTATTAATGGCAGGGATACGCATAGATTTTTAGGGCAGCTGATATTTACATTACAATATTTCCCATACGTGTAAGTGTTATAATTGATACCTTATAACTTACATTTAAAATGTTATAAAGTTGTAATGATATAGTGTAGAACGTTTGTTTTATAATTGCTATAAGGTTTTAGGATATATATATTATATCATTTAAATAATATATGATATCAAGTTAAGTATTATGTCTTATAACATATAAATTATATATGATATAAAGTTAATTAATATATCATAACATTTAATTTATATATGGTATAAGTTAATTAATATATTTTATAAATTCATATTTATAAGGTCTAACCATATACTTTATAAAATTTAATACATGGATATATATTTATAAAGTTTTAAGGTCTGAAATTTTATTAAAGGGTTGTTACATACATTCCCCCTTCTGAAAACTTCGTCCCGAAGTTAGAGCTTTTAGGTTCAAGGATTTAATGGACACGACCTTTCTATCCAGGTCCCCAAGCTATTCAAACTCATCCTATCCTTCCTAATCTCTTCTGCTCCCATCCTATCCGACCTCTACTAGAGTATGCCATGGCGTCAATCTTACTGACCTAACCATTCATAACACGAAGGTAACAGCGTCGGCTATACCGACCTGATTCCCAGTAGGCATCCGGCAGTCATCATCACACGTCTAGGGGAGCGTGACTCGCACAGTCCTCCCATGACTCCAGGTTCCGGAGGATAAACGGTGGGTAACACCTCCACCCCTCCAGTAGTATCAGGGCTACTACCCTATCATAGAATCACTTTGAGCTTTAACTGATCTGAGTTCTGTCATCACGTGGTCATCTCGAAAATTGGATCAATTATCTGCAATCATAGTTTATCTGCAATCTTACACTTACCCAGCATTTGTGAAATGTGCATCAGCATATTCGAAATAACTTATGTATTATCTACATATGATACTATAGCATAACAGAATTTTGTTATTTTCTATGCATGTATTCTGACATGCATAAAATAAAACAGATTTATATTGTTTCAATTCCTACCGGAAGTAAAATCATTTGACGGTCTTAACTTTACTTCAACATTTATAATTTAGTAATATAATCACATATATTGCTTTGGTATCCATGTACCAGCAGGAATTAAACACATTATTTTGGTATCCACGTACCAGCAGGAATTTTAAACATATATTATTTTGGTATCCATGTACCAGCAGGAATTTAAACATATATTATGCCGCAAAGTTTCATGTTTATCACTAATCATTCAAATGTTTTTGGTTCTCTGACAGAGGTGAAGTAAATATATATACTAAACATAGTGTAAAGTTCTTCAAAATGGACATAAACTAGGGTATCTCTGACATATGTCCTCTGTATTCTCCCAAGTCGCTGATCCGGGACTATACTTGTCCCACTGGACCTTAACTTGGTCCACCAGGCGGTTCCTCAGCTGTCGAACTCTACGTTCCAGTATACGTAACGGTTCGACCGTTATGACTCCCTCGTCCGATACCTGCAATTCTTTCCACTGGATGTTATGAGATAGATCAGCTACATAATGCCTTAATACAGAAACATGAAATACATTATGAATTCTATGCAGGTGAGGTGGCAGGGCAAGACGATAGGCCACAGGTCCAACTCTTTCCACGACTTTAAACGGTCCTATAAATCGGGGTGACAACTTTGTCCCTTTCCCGAATCGAATAGTACTTTTATTTGGTTTGATGCGGACGAAGACTTGGTCCCCTACTTCATACCTTCTATCAGTTCGGTGAGCATCAGCATAACTCTTTTGTCTATCCTGTGCTTCCTTTAATCGCTGTCTAATCTGTCTGACCTGCGCTTCCATTTCATGGATTAATTCTGGCCCTATTATTACTCGATCTTCTAACCTGTCCCAACTTAACGGTGTTCTGCACGGTCTGCCATATAAAGCTTCAAATGGAGGCATCCCAATCGAACTGTGGTAACTGTTGTTGTATGCGAATTCAACCAAGGGTAAATACTTTTCCCAGTGGGATTGCTGATCCATTACATACATTCGCAACATGTCTTCAAGTACTTGATTTACTCTTTCAGTTTGCCCATCAGTCTCAGGATGGTAGGCAGTGCTTAAATTTAGCTGAGTACCTAAGGCTGTCTGCATGCACGTCCAGAATCTGGAAGTGAATCGCGAATCTCTATCGGATATAATCTTTTTAGGTACTCCATGATATCTGATAATTTCGTTTATGAATACTCGTGCCACGTCAGCAACATCATAAGTATCTTTTACCGGAATAAAATGGGCGCTTTTTGTTAATTTATCCACCACTACCAGAATGGCATTGTGTCTTTGAGAAGTAAGAGGTAGTCCAGTGATAAAATCCATAGAAATGGTCTCCCATTTAGACATAGGAATGTCGTGGGGCTGTAAGAGACCCGCTGGGTGACAATGATCTGCCTTTACCTGCTGACATTCCAAACATTTTGCAACAAATTGAGTGATATCCCGCTTCATGCCTGCCCAAAAGAAGAGTTTCTTGGTATCCGCATACATTTTCCCTACTCCAGGATGAGCACAATATACGGCTTTGTGAGCTTCCCTGAGGATGGTATCTCGAAGATCTTTATCATCAGGAATGTACATCCTTCCGCGGAATCGCAAGATCCCATCGCTTTCTAATTCATAACCCTCGAACTTAGATTCTTTTGCCTTAATCCCCTCAAGACTTGCCCTCACTTTTAAATACCAGCTGTCTTTTATAAGACGATCCAGCACTCGTTGTCTTAAGTCCACTTTAATGGGTATGAGAGAAAATATCCGGGGTCTCCTGCTTAAGGCATCGGCTACCACATTTTCCTTTCCCTTAATATATGATATTCCGAAGTCATACTCACTTAGGAATTCACTCCATCGCCTTTGCCTGGCATTTAAGTCTCTTTGGGTGAACAAATATTGTAGACTTTGATGGTCGCTTTTAAGTGTAAACTTTCGTCCCACCAGATAGTGTCTCCAGATTTTTAAAGCTAGCATTACAGCGGCCAATTCTAAATCGTGAGTAGCATAGAGTTCTTCATGAGGTTTTAGCTTTCTGGAAGCATAAGCTATCACTCCCTTATCCTGCATCAATACTGCACCCAGCCCTTGCTTGGATGCATCAGTACATACTGTAAAGTCTTTGCCCATATCAGGGACCCTTAGGATTGGTGCGCTGGTGAGTAGTCTTTTGAGTTCAGAGAATGCATTATTACATTCCTCGGTCCACTCATACTTAACACCTTTACGCTGGAGGGTTGTGATTGGCTTCGCGATTTTGGAGAACCCCTCCACAAACCTCCGGTAATAACCTGCTAAGCCCATAAAGCTTCGTATCTCATGTGCATTTTTCGGTATTGGCCAGTCCATGATCGCTTTTACCTTCTCCGGATCTACTGAAATCCCTTCGCCTGATATGATGTGACCCAAATAATGAATCTTTTCCTGAAAGAAGGAACACTACCGCAAATGCTCCTTATGCTCTTCTTCATTCTTGGAATAGATGAGAATATCATCTAAAAAGACTTGTACAAATTTATCAAGATACTGACGGAAAACACTGTTCATAAGATTCATGAATACGGCTGGCGCATTTGTTAACCCAAATGGTACCACAGTAAATTCATAGTGCCCAAAACGTGTCCGGAATGCTGTCTTAGAGATATCATTTTCAGAAATCCTTAGCTGATGATACCCTGATCGAAGATCAATTTTTGAAAAGACCGAAGCTCCTTTCATTTGATCAAAAAGATCATCGATTCGCGGCATAGGGTATTGATTCTTTACTGTAGCTCGATTCAAGTCCCGATAGTCTATGCATAATCTTAAGGATCCATCTTTCTTCTTCACAAAAATTACAGGAGCGCCCCAAGGTGAGGTACTGGGTCGAATAAGCCCTATATCGAGTAGTTCCTTCAACTGGATTTGCAATTCCTGAAGTTCTGGAGCTGTCATTCTATAAGGTGTTTTAGAGATCGGCTGGGTACCTGGCTTTAATTCAATAGTGAGATCCAATTCTCTTACCGGGGGTAATCCAGGTAGTTCCTTTGGAAATACATCCGGGAACTCGGCTAACACCGGATATTGTTCTAAGGATGGTCCCTTTCCCTGGCTTACTTCGTGAATTGCATAAGCCTGACAACCCTTTCTTAAACAACGCTTCACCTGCATTGCCGAAATGTAGCGCAAAGAAATTTCTCTCTTGATCCCTTGAATTTGGATTACTTCTCCCTCATCATTTAAGCCCAAAATCCTCTTTCCATAACAATCTACCCACGCCTGGTGAGCTTCCAGCCAATCCATACCTATGATAAGATCATACGTCCCTAGGGCGGTGACGTAGACTTTTAGTTTAGTCGAACAGACCCCTAGGTCAATTTTGCATTGATCCACACTCAAGCCCACGGTTTGGAGTTCTCCTGAGGCCATTTCCACTTGGTGGAAATCAGTTTGTCTACGAGCTGCCAGCCCACATTTGTTTAATGCATATGACGAAATGAAACTATCTGTGGCACCAGTATCAGATAAGATTTTGAGTTTTACACCATTGACCATACCTGAAGATTCCACTACAGTGGATTGATGGGCTGCTTGGTCGTGGTTGACTACTGCATGAATTCTATGATTACTTCGGTTGCCTGATACTGGCTCCTTCCCAGTCCTTTGCCATATATCTGATGACGCTTCTGGGCAGTTACGCTGGAAATGCGGCCCCCCGCACCCCCAACAATTGAGCTGCGCTGATCCTCTTGAGTCAAGGTGTGAATTTCTAGAGAACGAGCCGCGTCCTCCCCTGTTGATTCCTCCCGCGCTCCTTCCTCTGCCGGTAGTCCCTCGCGATGCCCAAGGTCTGGTGTTGGACGATTCTGCGGCTATAGTGTTTACTGCCATGGGAACTCTTGTCCCCACACTTGGGGTAAACCTGCTGCCGTAAGGTGGCCTCGAGCTACCTCCTCTGAAAACGTTCCGGGGAGCCTTCCCTGGAAATCCTGATTGAAAAGGCCCTGCTGGCCCCATATCCTTTTTGATTCCAAGGTGCTCCTCTGCATAACGGCTACATTCGACTGCCTCAGCTACAGATGATGGTTTCCACATACTTACCAAGGCTCTGATGCGAGGGTTTAACCCAAATATGAAGCGTTCAGCTTGACGTTCATCAGAGTCTAAGTAGGGAATGTATTTTACCAGCTCCATAAACCTTATTTCGTACTCTTCCACCGTTTTACTTCCCTGAATTAGTGTATGAAAGGCTCTGGCTTGCTGCTGTTGAAAATATGGAGGTAAATACTTCGCGCGGAACCTTTCCTCAAACAGATCCCAAGGAACGTTGTCTGATGTAAGGTGTAGCTGCTTTTCCAGGTTTCCCCACCAAATCAGGGCACTTTCCTTTAGTTGAAACACGGCAATTTTTGTTTTTGCTGAAGGTGAATATTCTCTTAACCTGAAGCACCGGTTCATTCCTTCCAACCATGCCTCAGCGCGTTCACCAGCTCGACCTCCCGAAAATTCCGGGAGTCTAATTTTCTGAAGCTCTCTAGAGATGTCTTCTCTCGATCCTCTGGGCTCCAAATTATGTGGTTCCGCTGAACTGGTGGCTACATGCTGAAATTCCTCTTTGTTTTTAGCCTTAGCTGATTCCTTTAATGTCTCCAATAAGGCCTCCAAAGAGTTCATTATCACAGTCAACTCTGGCGTTGGAGCGTTTGATGTTGACGGCTGCCTTGGTGGTGACGAGGGTGAGGGGGATGGCGATGGCGACGGTGGCGGCATTAATGGTGATGATGCTGCCTGGTCACGTCGTCGTCGCTCATACATCTTTACCATAGTAATGGTCCCTGAACATAAATGAAATGTATATATATAAAAAAAAAATTAAGGCGAATAATCGAATTTTAACACACTAATTTCTTTGCAGCTTCACATTTGAAAACGGGTATAGTTTTGCTATTTTTACCCGCTAGGCGGATCTTACTGGTACCGAGGTCAAGGAGGGTGGTCACGCGACCTCCTTGTCCTAATGCAGGGTTTTCTAAAAATGAATAATGCAGAAGTGTATGGTTATTAGCTCCTAAGGTAAGACATCTAAAGTTTATTTACCAAATAACATCCATGATTGAAAAATGTTAAATGTCTCGTTACAATGTACGTTGGTAACATACCTGCCATACCTCAATCTAGCTATTACATTTAAGGAAGGTCATACATATTTATATTCTGAATATATTACTTGGATATGGATTAAATCTATAAAAATGAAGGGTTGAAACAAAATCTTCATGTGATAAATGTGTCAAATACATGGTCAAATGAAGTTGAGGATTATCAAGATATGCTTTTGAAGTATGCAAGTTTATTTGGAAAGAGCATTCACTAGACCTAGATCAGAAGGTTGCGCTACCATTGCGCCACGGATCCCTGCCTCTAAACAGAAATGACTTCTTGATCAATTCTGCTCACTGTTCAGAAGAGAAGATCCTCTAAAAACACAATTTGAATGATGAACTTTTGAGATCTTTCAGCTGAATGAAATCAGTCAACTGGAGCCCTTATCAAAAGATAAAAAAAAAGGCTAGAACGATGCTAAAATTCTGGTGAATTATATGTGATAATTTATTTATTATTATTATTATTATTATTTTTTTTTTTTTTTTTTTATTTTTTTTTTTTTAAGTCTGTTTTTACTATCTATTTCATTTCTCTCTTTTTTTTTTTTTTAACATTACTTTATTATATTTTTTATTCCTCCATTATGCTCTTTATATATATATATATATATATATATATATATATATGCCTTTGGTTCAGACCCCATAAAATTCCTCTTATTCTGTATCTTTTTCTTTCCTTCAATCTTATTATATTTCTTTCTGTTCACTTACCTATATATATATATATATATATATATAATGCGTTACTTATTTCTACTTTATTATATATAGATTTTATCTATTGCAATTTTAGATAACACATTCAAGATCCAAGCGACGTAGAGACCCACAAGCGGAACTACAGGCACTATGCGTCAATTCGCAAGACAATTTCCCAGTAATTAATGTAAATATATAAGTAGAAATTTTAAAGGACATTTTTGTTTTCCACGTCTGCCAATGCCACCTGGGCATCCAGAACCAGAAAATTGAGTTCTTCTTTATGCCGTCATAGAGTGATATAAAAGTGATTTTATTTCAATCGTTGCTAGGTATATATATATATATATATATATTTTGTATTTAACTCTTACGGTGTTATTTAAAGTGTCAACATAACAGATCCAGCTCATTACCAACGCAACGTGTTTACCATTAAACCACAAGAACGGGACTTAGCTTATTTGTGATCTCGTGTTTAATAATATTAATGCTATGTTTGATGTCACGGGTTCGATTAGTAACACGGGGATATGACTAAAGAATTGAAAATCGGTACTTTATAGTACCCACCCATTTATTTATTTATTTGTTTATTTTATGTTTATAAATCAAACAACCGTGAACCCTTTTTGTATACAACCCATGGCTTCTGAAACGCTGGACAAAATATATTTTAAATGAATTTAAATATTTATGATTATGTTTTAAAGGCTCCAGTTCGAATATATAGTTTATAATATACATTAGCGATATAATTTATTGCCATCCGTCAACAGAGATTTATTCCATGGCCACGGGTTAGATAGAAAAGGGAGATCTACGTGCCTCGCGGCTTTCCTCCCATCGGTTGATACCGTCTGGCCCTTACATGTCATCCAATCCGTGTGAATTTGATATATTTCTGAGATAGCTGCGATCCTGAAACCTATTTTGAACGCAGGCTTGGAGAGTCGAATTTCTCGAAATTCATAGGAATATTTGGTGCATATACGTCTTTCTTTCGCGGGCAGCATGTGCTTATGCTCTGTTGAAAAAAAAAAAGATTTGCTGAAGTCAAGTTTTTCTGCAATTGTTTTAGATTATAAATTTTAACCTCACATATTTCTCATTGATAAAATTGTTATTTTGTTACTGTAAAGAAACTATTATTATTCATATTTGAATAGATGTTAAATAAGTTGCGTAGATTCGGGTCAACATTTGTTGACGATACTCAAATTTGTCTCATTTAGGATGCAGAATGCGTTGATATATTATGTTTTCTAGGAACAGGGGTTGTTTCCTAAGAAATGGATTCAAGTTCGGGCTCCATTCCACGATGCTATCAGCTGCATGGTTCAAGAGGATATCGCTTCGCCCTGGACAGGATCATACTTAACGGTGCAGAGAGTCATGATTGTGATGGCCTCACAGCTGATACGATAATGATATGAATGGGTTCTCTCATCCACCTAATTTACATTTAACATCTTTCCCTTTTATTTTATATAATACTGAAGCTTCCTTATTTTGATAATTGCATTCTAGACTGATGCCTACTCTACCAATCTATTCTACTGTCAGGCTGGTTTAAAGGTAACTGAGACAGAGCGCTCAAATTTCAATGACCATTTATAGATCATCTTCAGACAAGGAAAATGAGCAAATTTCCAATATGGAGCTAATCTAGCTGCAACGTAAATTTACTCGGTGGGTGTTTATGCAAAGTTACAGCGTTAATTACTTCTAGGGCCTGTAAGGTCTCCAGGGTTCGAAACTGGGCTCCGATACCATGTGTAGTACCCTAATCCCGAATTTACAGTAACCAGATAGACACGCATATGAAATTTGAAAACAGTAATGCATAAAATTGAAATTTGCACCTACCTGAGCTGCTTGCTGACTTCCGATTCCGCTGCTGAACTGGTAATCCTTAATTGCTGACTGATTTGATTCAATTTAGAGATGGCCAATACCACCCTACCAGACAGAGCAACCTGGTTGCTCAATCCAGAGAAGCTCTCCACAGAGGCTCTCTGTCCCTCCGTGCCCAGAACTCAGATCACTCAAGACTCTTCCACTGCAAGGTTACTTCTCCTGGTTTTCTCCTGCTGAATCCATAATTCGCTGGTTTTTTCACCCCCCCTTCAGGTTCAGACCCTGCTATTTAATCCCTCACCTGGCGGTGGCCGCCCTCCCACTTGCAGCCACCGCCTCCCATACATTGATGGCTCCCGATATTTCATATTGTCCTTGGCGCTCAGCAATAACTATCTATCCGGTTTCACTGACTTTATTAATGGCAGGGATACGCATAGATTTTTAGGGCAGCTGATATTTACATTACAATATTTCCCATACGTGTAAGTGTTATAATTGATACCTTATAACTTACATTTAAAATGTTATAAAGTTGTAATGATATAGTGTAGAACGTTTGTTTTATAATTGCTATAAGGTTTTAGGATATATATATTATATCATTTAAATAATATATGATATCAAGTTAAGTATTATGTCTTATAACATATAAATTATATATGATATAAAGTTAATTAATATATCATAACATTTAATTTATATATGGTATAAGTTAATTAATATATTTTATAAATTCATATTTATAAGGTCTAACCATATACTTTATAAAATTTAATACATGGATATATATTTATAAAGTTTTAAGGTCTGAAATTTTATTAAAGGGTTGTTACAATCTGGAGTGGCTAAAGTTGTTATTTGTAAAAATGATCTATTTGAAGGCAAGCCGTTGCACATGTAAAGGGACTAAGTGTGAGAATTTTATCACTCTTAGCCCTTGATTTGCACATGAAAAGGAGCTAACTGTGAGGATTTGTATCCTGCATTATCCCTTGATGTAGTCTTAATATTGTGGAAGATTTCTGCTGTGATATAAGGTTAGATGTTGCACATATTAATGGCTCCCTTATTGAATATGTGACTTGTTACTTGGGTTGTCAATTCATTTGAAGGTTGTCCTTCTTGGTCTTTTTCCTTGTCATCTCAGGTTATGGTTCTTCCTTTACTATTTGGGTTGTGCATGTTATTTTGGCTTATATATGTGATGGCAAAACTATTGGTAGGGCTCTCCCCCACTCTTCCAAGGCCTCTTTGTTTGTATTTTTTGACTCCATAACCCTTGGATTGGCACCAACCTTAGCAAAGCAGCATCCACTTAAATTTAAAATTTTAAAGTATATCTTATATATTTGTTTTATTCAGTCTAATTCTTCATCTACATTAGAACCTTCATTGCATAGACTTAGTGGTCCTGTCTTAGGGAAGCCCCCTTCTGTCAAAGGAGAACCATCCTAAAGTGAGAGAGATGAGAGAGGCAACTACTGTGGTGAAAGTGGACAGCCCCTATGAGTTCCCCTCGGGTTGTACTTGTGTTTTGGTGTTTTTAGTGGTGACAACAAAAAGAATTCTAATGAAACAAATGGTGATAGAAAAGCAATAGAACATACAATTCCAATTGCACCAAAAAGGAAAACACATGGCAATGAAAATAAGGAATTATTCTCTAAGGTGTATAATGAATTAGAGTCAGAGCATGCTAGAGACTCATTGATCACTGATGTGATAGAATTCTTGGAATGGGTTATTGCTTACCTTGAGAATAACTAGCAAACATAAGTTCAAAAATCTAAAGAACTTACCCACCTTTCAGACGAGCTATGACAAGAAAAATAAGGGACTACAACTTTCTAGGGAAAATCTAAAAGGAAAGAAACTAGTGGAGCAAAATACTAGTCTTTGATGCTGAAGGATTGAAGGTTACTAATGCATTTCAAATGTTGAAACTTGAAACACGTTGAAGGAGAGAAAAAAGTGGAAAATACTATGTTGAGAAGGAGACCTTTTGAAACATACTTGGGTTGCAGATATCCTGCAAACACCTATGATATACTTGGGACAAGAAGGGACCAATAGGCAGAAAAAATTGCAGGTGGAATGTACCTTACTGATAGGCTTGCTCTAAGAGTTGGCAATGAGAAGGCTGATACAGTGGATTGTTACATATTGAAAGTGGAAAATGTGACATTCCTTCCTCCAAAGCCTCTGCAATTTGATTTCCTAAGTAAGGAGTCCATTAGCTACTTCAACACAGTTGAGGTAGACAAACGAATCCTCACAGCCATTGCTGACTTCAAATAGGGTAAATAGAGTTCTTCACGACACAGCTGGTAGCATTTCTTTAGAGGAGATCACTGATTATCAATGTGCAAACAAGGATGTTGGGAAATTATGCCTAGCCTTACAGCAAAAGTCTTCAAGACATGCAATGCACCCATCATTTTGGCACACCTGGAACATGTGCCACAGTAGGATATTATAAAGATGGAGAGCATTCCATTTATGCAGGATCTAGCTCCGCAGGGAGAAAGAACAAGAGCATGCTTCCTTCAAATTCAAGTTGGATTGTGAGTAGGATAGCTCGATTTTCAACTGACTTATCAAGTATTTCAGAGGTATTATTCTCAGTCTTTAAGCCACCAGAAAGAACAGATCTAAAGTGCTTTAAAAAGCCACATTTTATAACTAATGTTATTAATATGCCCTTTATTTAAGGGATTTAAGGGTGCTTCTCAACAATCATTAGGCTAGCACTGTAGCAAGGTTTGTTATAACTTATACACAATCAATTCACATATCATATTCGATCCTGTTTAGATAGGATATATTCAGGGGGTCTGACCTAAAAGCCAAAAATGTACAAAGTTAACAGAAAGGGGGCTGACCTTACTCAAAGATGTATAGCACTTTTGGAGCTAGTGGTGTCCCATTGTAACTAATGTATCTTGGAACTTTCGCTTAATAACAGAAGCTCATTGAGCCAACACACTTTCATGCATATATCGTGAATGTTTTTGAAGATTCTTCGGCGAAAATCACATAGAGAAACTTTTGTCGACGCGTTTCGAACCAACCAGTGTGGTTCATCGTCAGGACAAGTTGAATGAGCAAATCTCGCTTTGCACATTAAATAGACAGGGCAGAATATCCCATGACCCAATTTTCCAGACAAGGTAACGGCTAAAATGACAACAGCTAGATTTGACCGGGAAACGGCTAGTTTGACTTTGATAAGGGGTAAAAACTCTATTTATTTAAAATGTTAATACGGTTATAAATGTGAGTGGACCATTATAAATATATTATCATAAATTAAATTTATTTATTTATTTATTTTTATTCTATTTTCCAAAATGTTAAAAATAGAGTGATCTATAAATAGTTAATTAAATTTTAATATAAGTTAAAGGGACATATATAAATATATAATAAAATAAATTAACTTAAAATTGTCAAAGTCAAACTAGCCGTTTCCAGGTCAAATATAGTTGTTGTCATTTTAGCCGTTACCTTGTCTGAAAATTGGGTCATGGGATATTCTGCCCTGTCTATTTAATGTGCAAAGCGAGATTTGCTCATTCAACTTGTCTTGACGATGAACCACACTAGTTGGTTCGAAACGCATCGACAAAAGCTTCTCTGTGTGATTTTCGCCGAAGAATCTTCAAAAATTTGATATGGATCACAGAAGCCTAAATTCAATAATCGTGAATGTTGTAAGACTATTCTTTAGATGTTTGCGGTATGTGTTTATGTTTCTTATGTACTAAAGAAATTGATCTACTTCATCGCCTTTGGTGTTCATCTTGTTGAATGTGTGTTGTATTTGCTTTAACGATCTTTATTTTTATTTGAACTAATTTGCTAGATGGTTAACGATTCTTTCATATGTACGTGTGTGTGTGTCTTTATTAGAATAGTACTATTACTTTTCTCTTGAAGACTCACTTTTCTTCCCTTCCGATGAGAGAACCTTGATATATATTGCAATTGAACATTCACAAGGCTTGCTTACTTGCTCATTTGAAAGTACATGCATGTTGCAGCCAAGGCAACTATTTAAGGTAATCGCAGCCGGACAATATTCCAGATGGGGCTCCTACAACAAAGGGTGTGAGGTCTGATTGAGACTTCATATCTCATATCGGGGAGACCCCCTATATGTTGGCGGTTTCCAACACCGTCAACAGTGCCATAACTCACTTTGATGATTAGTGTCGTGGACCATTGCTAGCAGAGGTCTACCATTAACTCTATAGAGTCCTTCAACTCTAGCTCCCAAGGTAAAAGAATCCTTCACTTAGGATTCCATTGACTAGGTAAGAACCTTCCCTCTTATGAAAGCTACTCTCATTCCTTTGTCTTCCAAGGCAAAAATAGATACCAAGTTCTTCTTTGTTCCCGGAACATACATTACTTTATGAAGAAGAACGAATTTCCCAAAGTCTAAATTAAAATTAACAGAACCAAAGCCCTTCACTGGATATATAGAGTTTTCCCCAAGAATTATCTTCAAACTTGTCTCCCTCTCAACCAGGTTTGAGAGGACTTCCTTATACCTTGAGAAGTGTCTAGAAGCCCCACTATCTAACAACCAACTATCATATGAATCTAGAGGGGAAGAACTAGAAAGGGTAGAAATAAGAATGTATTTAGATTGACTAGCAATTGCATTATTTTCATACCTGGAGTTCTTTGACTTCTTTTGAGGTCAATGGCCTTCTTCACGATCATCCAGAGCATCTCTTCTTCTTCTATCATCTTCTCCTCTTCGATTGTCTCTTCTTTTATTATTGAACCTACTATTGTTGAAGCCACGATTGTTGTTGTAACTTGACCTTGGAGCATTCCTCTTTTCTCAACAATCTTGAGCATAGTGGCCAAACCCAAACCTGTAACATTCAATCTTTGACATGTCTTTATCTCTTCTTGATCTTCTATTAGAATCCCTCGATGTTGGGGCAAGACTTCTTGAATTAAATGGACCTCCTCTACCTTTCCTCTTCTTGTCACAAGCAAGAAAAGCAGATGGCTCTCCTTCTTCATCTTGTTGAATCCTTCCTCGGGCAATCATCTCGGTTTCCTATTGAGTGCATTGTCCAACGAGCTCATCAAATGTCGGGAGTCTATTATTGTTGCTATAGTAGTAATGAAGGTTTCCCAAATAGCAAGGAGACTTGTAAGAGTGATCATCACCAACTCTCTATCAGATACAAGCTCACCATTGTTGATTTGGGGTAGCATTGGATGTGCTCTAGGCCTCAAATTTTGCAGGGAGGCTTGGGCACATGTATTCCAAAGAACCTAGAAAGCGTTTTGGGAAATTCCACCCAGAGACAATTTTATTAAAATAATTAATATTTTTTAATAGGACCCTAAGTCTAAACTTAGGAAATTAAAAATATTAATGGATATTAATCTAATTGTGGGTGTAACTTCTAGAAGAAGGCGAGGATCAAGTAGCAATGATCTTAGCCATTGATTAGCTTCTAATCTACGTCGTTGAATGTCAACGAGAAGATTATTTAAGGAAGCTTGAGGGTCATTTGGAAAACACACCGAGAGATCAAGAGATCGAATTTCTGAAGTGAGAAGTTATCAAGAGGAAATTCTGATCGAGGAGATTTCTTGCAATGAGTATCCGAAAGAAGGAAGTTTTCCTGGGTCAGAGAGTACGAGGCAGATAGAGGGCAGATAGACGTCCAGAGAGAGGCAGACGCTGGCCCACGCAAAGCTGACGCAGTGGCAGTGCATGCCTTAGAGGGAGATCGAAATCCTACTGAGTATCCGGAAGAAGGAAGTTTTCCTAGGCACGAGAGTACAAGGCAGATAGAGGGCAGAATGACATCCAGAGAAAGGCAGACGTTGGCCCACGCAGAGCTGACGCAGTGGCAGTGCAGGCCTTAGAGGGAGATTGAATCCCTGTTAAGGAAATTGAGTTTCGGTAGCTGGGAGCCGAGGTGTGCGACCGAGAGGCAGAGATTCGGATTTTCCAGCCAGCAGAGGGTCCAAAGAAGGAGCAGCATGCTACCCATCAAGGGTGACACCGGAACTACATAGGAGTGACACAATTCTACGCAGAGGCTCCAGTTCAACGTGATCAAACTCAGATTCTCCCAGTGACAGGGTGAGATCATTTCACCATTCATTTTGTCCAGTTTCTCTCTGTATCGGATTGCTAGTTGAGCATCCAAGAATTGTAGTTAGATTTTCTCCTGCATAATAATAAAACCCTCAAATCTGCTACACCTATTTTCCCGCACTGGGTTTTTCCGGGGACATTTGTCCAAAAATATCGATGTCAATTGTGTTGTATTTTCTCTCTTGCTCAGTCTCTTGTTTCTGCGTAATATTTAATTAAGTGAAGGTTGCAGTGTATGTATTACGATATTTTCCGTAGGAAACAACAAGTAATTTGTTCAAAGGAATTTAACAAATAGGAGTAATTTCATCAGTTGTTGCAGTAGGGATTCCAGATAAGGAATTTCACATGGTATTAGAGCTACAGGTGAAGCAAGAAGAGCAACGTTGGTAGATCTAGTGCTTAACAGAATAGGGAGATCGAAAATTTGCAGGAGGCAGTTGTTCAAAACCCTAGAGGGTTTGCGTAGTTCCTAGCCGAAGGGCTGAAATTTCGAGGCAGTCTCTCTCCAAGTGAGTTGACGGAGAGGACTCCCAGTTCGAATTTTTGTCGGGGCAGAAAGAGCAACGCTGAAGCCTCAATGTAAGGAGAGCTGGTGGGACGCAGATTTTTCTACACACAATTTTGTTGGGCAAAAAATAGTCAAAAGAAAGAGGAGAAGCACGGCTAAGGGAATTTCTTCCTCGGCGAATTCTAGCCAAGGAATTTGATTTCTAGTTGAGCAGCAGCAAGGGGCAACAGTTTTACTAGCTCCGGCAAGGAGTGTGTAGGCTAGCCCAGCAGCAGCACAGAGGAGAGAGGAGATCATTCGACTTTCCATTTTGGCAGAAATGTCAACCAGTGGCTTGAGGGATCAAGACAGGTTGGATGGAGCATCCAACTATGTCATCTGGAAGGCTAGAATGTCATTCCTTCTAAATGAGCATGCCCTCAAAACATATGTCGATAGTGTGGTGGTTGTGCCTGCACATGAAAATTCATTGAAGAAGTACATATCAGAAATGGCGAAGGCCAAGAGGATGATCCTTAATGGAGTAAAGGATCACGTGGTGTGTCATGTCACTAGCAGAGGCACTACTAAGGAGATGTGGGATGCCTTGGCTACGTTATATCAAGGATCTTCCAAGCAACGGAAGATGTACTTGGAGCAGAAGCTGAGATCTACTCAGATGCAAAAGGGGGAGTGTGTGGATCCATTCCTCACAAAGCTGAAGGAAACCCGTGATGAGTTGTTTGTTGCGGGGCATACACCTCGGGATTTAGAGTTGGTTAGATTGGCCCTCATTTTTGTCTCAAATGAGTGGCAAGTCTCTGTCCAGAGTATCATGGGCAAAGCAGCATTGCCAAATTGGGAGGAGATGTGGGCAGCTCTAAAACAAGAGGAGCTAAGGAGAGACTTAGTCAAGGTCAAACTTGACGGAAGCAGCAGCAACAGCAACGAGTCGAAGCCCAAGGAAGAGGAGGATAATGCAACCCTTGCATCAAAGGGACAACAGGAGCAGCGGAGACGTAAGAAAGACGTCTCGAAGATCAAGTGTTTCAGGTGTGGTGAGATGGATCACAGTTGAAATTTCTAAGTCTAACCCGTTAGAAATTTTCCTGCACTATCTGGCTTATTTCACCTACTTGTTTTATTACTGAACAAGCTATTTAACCATATAAATACTGAAATAAACACAATGCAATCTCAACCATCTACAGATCATCAACTGAAAGAAAATAGACAAACACACAACGGACACCGTTATTTTTGGACAATCGTCCCCGAAAAAACCCAACTTGGGAAAATCGGTGCAGCGGTTCTAAGGATTTTATTATTAAGCAGCTTTTCTTGAGTACAACAGGGTGTCAAACTGGCTCACCCAACAGAGAAATCTATCTGGCAGTAATACCTCTCTTCGGAAGTAGATATTCTGAAATTCTGCTCCACGAAATTCTCTCTAGCGTCTCTCTAAGGCTCAGCGTCAACCCTCCTGGCCTCTGCGTCAGCCTAGAACCCTCTGCGTCAGCTTCCTGATGCACTACGTAGCCTTTCTGGCCCTCTGCGTCACTTCTGCAGCCTCTGTGTCACTCATGCAAGCTCTCTAGCCCTCTGCGCAGTCACTTTGGCCCTCTGCGTAGCTTTTGTTGGCTCTGTGTCTGCCTCTCTGCCTCTATGCTTGTCTTCCGGCACTATCTCTGCCTCTTTGTTATGCACTCACTGCCCCTCGCTGCAACTCTGATCGCTGGTTCAATTTCTCTTAGCAAACCCTACTGTAGAAAATCGAACTGACTGACCAATCTTGGTGTATCTCCAACTGACCCTCAAGCCTCCTCTTATACTTTCCCTGTTGAGTCTTCAACGTCCGAAACTAAGATTAGATTTGGATTGATCCATGTCATTTAGAACCTTCTAACCCAGTTTTATATTAATACCCATTAATAATTTTATTTTCCTAAGTTTAGACTTAGGAACCCATTAAAAATATTAATTATTTTGATATCTCCTTCACGGGGTAGAGTTTCCCCAAACCATTTCTGGGTCTTGGAGATCTCATGTGCTTTAGCCTCTCCACCAATTTTCATGGCTAGAACACATCCAATGCTACCCCAAATTAACACTCCCTCTTAGCAAGGAATGTGCTCTAGTAATACTCCATCACTGAGTATCACCCTGATCATCCGGCACCGATACCTGTGTTGATGCTTGGTCTTCCTGCCCAACATCCTCTACATTGTTGCATCTTGTATTGCTGCCCATAGCTCTACCACTACCACTGCTACATTTCTACTTCAGCTTCTTCTGCATCTGTGCTGTTGTTGGTCCTTCCTCCCAACACTGCGTCTGCACTGCAGCCCTCTCTCGTCATGTTGCATCGTGTTGCCCATAGCATTACCACTGCTACTACTGCACTACAACTCAGTTACTGAGACGATGGTAACTGATCTACCCAACTACTAACATCCTTGTCAGGCTAGAAACCCTCCTGATGCTAGATCTCTCTCTGTTGCTATCATGTGCTCCCTCTGTTGCCTCTGTGTTGTTGCAACAACTTTGTGCGTCTCGCACTGCTGCAAACACCTATGTGCCTTCCTGCACTGCTACAAGCTCCTCTGTGCCTCTCGCACTGCTGCAACCCTCACTGCACTGGCAAGGACTACTGCACTCTAGCATTGTTTTGTCGCTTCATCTGCATCTGCTTCTACTGACATCCACCATCCTGCTACTATCACTCCAGGGCTCCCGTAGCCGAATATGATCCAAGAGTTTGGGTACCTTAAGGATCCTACCCCACATCTTGGGTACCTTAAGGATCCTACCCCACATCTTTTGTAGTCCTCCTGACTGCAGCTCGATGTCACCCCACCTCTTCTCTAGAGGTACATGAGCACTCATGGCACAATCATCATCATCCTCTACCTCCTTTTCTGCCTTAGTTGGCGCTGCCTTGGACACTGGGTTGCATAATGGCCCAGCTCCCCACAGTTGAAGCACTTAATCCTGGAGAGGTCCTTTTTCTTCCTCTTCCCATGCAGCCCCGCAGATGCCAAAGCCGCATTCTCTTCCTCCTCTTTCTTGACCCGGGCTCCTTTGTTGCTGCTTCCCGCCTTGGTCAACTGTCTGATCTCTTCTTGGCAAAGAGCTACCCACAATTCTTCCCATCCTGGAAGATTCGCTATTCCCAAAATACTTTGGACGAATGTCTCCCACGCCTCGAATACTGCGTTCAGGGCGGTCCTCACCATTAACTCCTGATCCAACATGGCCCCTATGGAAGTCAGTTGGTCCCGAATCTCCTGCAACTTGCTGAGGAAGTGATCTATCTGCTCCCCCTTCTGCATCTGATACAACCGCAGCTAATTCTCTAGTAGCATCTTCCTCTGCACGGAAGTGCCTTGATACAATGTTGTCAAGGTATCCCACATTTCCTTTGTCGTATTCTTCTCGGCAATATGCCGAACTACATGATCCTTGACCCCATCAAGGATTATGCATGCACTTTGTCGTGGCCATCATATCCTCATACTTTTCGTTATCAGCTAGGTCGATTGGGATAGCCACGGTTATCAAGGCGAAGGCCTTGATGCGATGTCTATCCAGAACAGACAAGATGTTGGCCTTCCAAATGACAAAGTTGGATGCTTCGTCCAACCTGTCTTGATCCCTTAGTCCGTTCATTGCCATCTCTGCTCTTCTCTACGAATTGTCTAAGTCTCTACTTCCCTCCTGGAAGTTCTCTCTTCGACTCCCTCTGAGTCTCTACTTCACTCCTGGAAGTTCTCTTTTAGACTCCCTCTGAGTCTCGATTTCCCTCCTGGAAATCCTCTCCTACACTCCCTCTGAGTCTCGATTTGCCTCCTGGAAATCCTTCTGCCAATAGTTGAATCACACCTCTCCGATCTCCTTTGCTCCTGCAACACTGATCTTGATTACTTGGCTAGAAATCCGCCTAGGTAGCGACTCCCTTCTACCTTGGTTTTGTCCCGTTAGGTACTGTTATGTCTCAACAACAACAACACCCCACCAGCTTTACATTCCACAATCTGCCCACAGCTTCCTATGCCCCAGCGACTAAAGAATTGAGCCTCTAGGCTCTGTGCAATCCTAGTAGTGGCTAAATCGCTCCACTAGCCAACTGTGTCACTCCTACTTGGTTGAGCAGGATGATGTGGCTCTTCGTGAGCCTCTTCTGCCTCTCACTACTTTTGCGTTGGCCCCTTCTCTGGCTCGAACTGATGACGCAGGGACTCTGCGTCACCCCTTCTTTGCTACTTTCTGCTTAGGAACAGCTTATGTCACTCGAGACAGTTATTTCTGTTGCAAATTCTTTGATTCAGCTGGTGCCTTCAGCTCTCCTGTGATCTGCTTCTACGTCCCTCTCTTCGGCTACTGCCCTGCTCCTCCCGACACTATCTCTGCTTCTGCATTCACTGCCCCTCAGCTGCAACTCAGATCATTGATTCTATCTCTTTTAGTAAACCCCGCTCTAGAGAATAGAATGACTGATCACTCGGGTGTCTCCTCCAAGTGACCCTCAAGCCTCCTCTTATACTTTTCTCGTTGACAATTCAACGGTCAAGATTAAGTCCCTAATCGACGGCTAAGATTAGATCTGGGTTTATCCATGTCTTTTGGACCATTCTAACACAGTTTTATATTAATTTACATTAATATTTTAATTTCCGTAAGTTTAGACTTAGGGACTCCATTAAAAATATTAATTATTTTAATATCTCCCAAACTGTTTAGAATCTACCCAAACCCTTTCTGGGTATTGGAGATATCATGTGCCCTAACCTCTCCACCAAATTTCGTGGCTAGAGCACATCTGATGCTACCCCAAATCAACAATATACTCATCGATAACAAGTAAATGAATATTCTTAGTGGAATGAAATTTGTTTTTCTTCCATAAAAGTCCATAGATCTTGGGTGGTTAATTGTTGAAAGGTAGGTGCTAGAGCATCACCTTTTAAACTCCTTGAGAGACAATTTAGCTTAATTTCGAATCGCATAGACTCCATAGCCCAAGCGTAAGGCACAAGTCCAAGAAAAATTTATGATCACCCTCCTTTTTTCTCCTTTTTCAAAATTTCAGACCCTACCCTAGACGGCTAGCTAGGGTTGCCTATGAATTGCATTAGAGGGGTGATTTTGCAAATTTGTGGTTTTGCGTTGGTGTCTCCTCTAGTGATCCTCCAAGTTTGGAGCAATTCCCATGATCGGTTTGCAAGAAAACTCAAGCCCAAGCTACAACTTTAGAAGCCATCTTGAACGTCTTGGTTGGAGGTCTTCTAAAGGGTCACTTGCACTTAGAACTTTGAGAAATCAATCATTCTTGACCCTTTGCTATCCTAAGTTTGACCTAGTGATCACATTGGGGGACTTCTTCCCATGATTACTCAAAAACCCTAGGTCTCACTTGGATTTCTTTCTAGGTGTCTCTAGTGGAGCGAAAACCCTATTTTGAAAATGAGTCATCTTGCAAATCCCCTAGAGAGGTTCTCCCTCACCTTTGAAGCCTTGACCCTAAGCATACTCTTTATTATTGAATATACCTAACCCTCGTTCTAGGGCTTCCTCATAGGATTGGATGGTGTTGTCATTAATGTCAACCCATGGAGTTGATTGGCTTTGACTTTGCCTAAAAACACCAGCCATTGATGTCAAATGGTTAATGAACGCTTCTTAATAATTGTCGGATTACATCCAGTTGGCAGCTCCACTGTTGGATGGTTTAAAACCCAAGTCCTAGGGTTTGGGTTCCTTGAACTAAGGTTGTACCCCGACTTTGTCGAGAGTTATTGAAGTTTCAAAATATTGAGTTTGACTTGGAGATCCATGTCGTTGGATTCTCCTCGTTGAGATCTTTCTGATGGTATGTGGAACGCCACATAAGTCCTCTTGGTTTGAGAGAAAACTGAGTTTGAAGATGGTGACCCTAGTGTCTGGGCTAAAACCCCTAGGGTAGTGACATGACACCTTATTCACCTATGGTTGTCCGTATATGACAGTGATTCTTGTTGCAATCTCATTGTGTATAAGTTGAATAATTTCAGGAACCAAAGGCAATAAACCAATCCGTGACTTCACAACCTTGGTAGGACCAAATGCACTAAGCCTTCCCATGTGTTTCACACCCAACACACCCATAGGACATAATCTAGGTCTAAGTCCTCATCATAAAATCCAAGTAACCCCTATCTTAGGGGTTAAGGTAACCAAGCAATTATGTTTATTAAAAAAGGTCAAAGTGTCAAAGGTGCCTAACCTTCCTAAGTTTCCTCCAATGACTCTTAAGAAGGCCCCCCCCAATAACAACTATGATTATTAAATTAATAAACATTAATAAAATAATTAGGCTCCCAAAATCCTCTCCAACGTACATCATAAGAAGCCCCTACCATACACCATAAAAAGAACTTTAAGATAACCTCACAAATCATAACTCAACACATTTTCTTGTGCATTAGCTCTGTGATTTTCGGCTTAGATAACAGATTCCTGAGGCAAGATATTTCGGCCTGCCTGAGGCACAGTCCAGCAAATATTTAGGGCTCTCTCTTAGCGAAACTCAGAGGTAAGGTCTCTATTTATTTGGCATTTTTCTCATTGCTTTTATGTCATAATTCGTCCTCCAAGACAGCGAAATTTTGCTTGATATATGTCTGTTGAACAATTTTTTTTAGGCTTCTGAGACAGCGAAATGTTGGCTAGGGCAGCTATGTTTTCAGCCTCCTTCCCTTCATTATTTCAGGCCCTCAAATTAGTGATAATTTCTTATTGTATGTACTGCCTCCTTTAGTTTTTTTTTAAAGTGTGATTAGGTCTACTCCTTGCGGTCTTATCATGAGAACTTGAAGTTGACCTAGAACTGTTTAGGAAACAATTCTAGAAAAAGTATTCGGTCTCTCTTCTAATGGTTGCTGACCTGCAAGTTATTTTAACAATCACGACTTAGTGTGACAATCTATCGATTCTTATATTCGAACCATGACTTTACACTTAGAAAATAAGTATCTTGACCTTGACCTTATATAACTTTGACTATGACATTGCAGTAGCTAGACAAAGACATTGATTGTAATGTCCCTTCCTAATAATTTTCCCAAGGTGAGGAGAAAATCAATTTTTGACAATTTTGTTATTTTTGGCTATAAGCAAATTTGATGGGAGAATTTAGGAGAAAGGGGGTTGATGTGCTTTTGATGGATTGTGGGGGCCACTCACCCACCCAAAAATACACAACCATGAAGGCAATTCGATTTTCCTAAGTGGAGATCGAAATATTTTATGGGACTCACGTGGGGCCCAAGGGAGCAAGCATAAATAGGAGGAAGTGAGCAACATTTGGGGCCTTTTGATCATTTGAGACTTTCATTGTTGTTTTGGCTGTTTAGCGAAGCTACAAGTGTTGTTCAGCACAAAAGCTTCCCAAGGAGTGAAGCTCATCCCTCTCTTCGGTGGACTTCGAGTGCCACACTAGGAGGGCTTCCTTGATCCATATCGAGTTGCCACTTTGTAGAGGAGAATTTGCAGCAGTAAAGCCAGTCAAACACCCACTTTGAGTTGTTGGTCGAAGAGCCTGCGTCATCCTCACTCAGGACTGCGCAGTCACTAGAGGGGGATCACTTGGTTGGAGGATTAACCGGAGGATTGGGGAGCTGGGTTGTGGAGAGATTGTTGGGAGACTGATTTGGGGAGGTTTCCAGCTTTGTGGCAGCAAGTTACAGCAGTTTTCAGTTACAGCCAGTGAGTTCTAGTGTTGGAGGAGGGCCAATCCCCAAAGGGTCAAAATTGGCAGGTCAAAACTAGGCAAAACCCTTTCTGGGTTTTTCTGGGTTTTTGGGGAGGAGTACATCCCCAAAGTTGCAAAAATTTCTGGGTTGTTTTGATGGGGTAAATCAGGGGCCAAAGTCAGCCAGCAGTGCAGTTTTAAGGGGATAGTGCAGCATTCTGGGAGCAGCAAAAATCACAGCAACTGGGCACTTTTGTATCATCCACCTGAAGCTTGTAGCTTGCCTTGTCCAAGCCTAGGTGCACTTCATCCAACTTCTTGTACTCCGACATATTTGATTAATAAAATTTGGCCATTTGGGTGTTTATAAGGAATTTATGTTTACATGTTCCTTACTGAATAAAATTTCATTGTGAATGTTATGGTTTGTCTTTGTTATCACTGAAATCTTCCATTAGAAATATTACAGTGGTATCGGAGCATGTTCTTGGCCAGATTGGGGAACAAGAGCGGGTGATGCCACCAAGATACCAAGGACTGGTTTTCCAAAGAGGTCGTGGTAGAGGCATAGGCAGGGGTCGACGTAGAGAAGAGTGGCCAAACCCATTTTCAGACGCGGAAGTGGATAACATCAGAGGACGGATGCAGAATCAGAAAGAGAATGAGCAGCCCAGACAGAGGAACATGGACCAGGTCTTAGAGGAGTTGTTGAGGACCAACCAACAGATGATGAGGCAAGGGCAGTTGATGATGGACATGATGCAACATGTGATGAGCCTGCAAATGGGTGGAAGGCCGGAGGGAGAACCTTAGGGTGAAGGGGGTTCCAGAGCAGGAGGAGGCAGTCGTACCTATCAGCTTCCACACACCCCACAGCGTGGGAAAGCTGACCGCCCCACAATGCCTCATTTCATGGAGGAGGCTAAGCCAGAGAGAGTTGGACCCAGTTGCGGATTTGGTACATCCTGTCGCATCAGGGATTGATGAGTATGAGGGGCTGGATGGCCAGATCAAGAGGGTGATGTCTTTTGGAGAGTACATCCACCTCAAGGAGAGGCGCACTAACAGGGTTGGAGGCCACTATAGGGGAGGAGCATCCAACAAAGATGTGCAGAAGCTATTGGGGAAGATTACACTCCCAAATTTCGATGGGTCAGCAAAGAGCTCAGCTAGGGCGTGGATCCAAAAACTTGATACATACTTTCACCTGAATCCCATGAGGGAAGTTGATGCCATACGCTTTGCCACCCTTCACTTGGAGGGTGATGCCCAGGAGTGGTGGTATCATGGGCTGATCACGTTGGGGCACCTTCACATCACCACTTATACGGAGTTCACCAGGAGATTGTTGGAGAGGTTTGAGAGGAAGGATCCAGAGCTACACTTCCAAGAGTTGGCCCACTTGAGACAGACTGGCAGCGCAGAGGTCTACATTAAAGAGTTCCAAAGACTTGCAATGATGGTGACAGATATTTCGAAGGCACAGCTGATCATGTTGTTTGTGGAGGGGCTTACTGAGCCTCTGTGTGGCTGGGTGAGGGCTTACAAGCCCACATCACTACATGATGCCATTTCTAGGACCCGGGACATGATTGATGCAATGCCCAAGAACCAGTGTTTTGTTCCCGCAAGACCCACAGCCCCATCAGGGAACAGAGATGTGAGGCCACCACAGAGAGATGGAGGACATGGCCAGTTGGATGATGACACCCAGAGGGACCTCAGGAGGAGGAGGTTGTGCTTCACGTGCTAGGAGCCTTGGGCACCAGGGCACAAGTGCACCAAGGGCAAAGCCCATTTCATCGAGGTGTTCTCAGATAGTGAGCCTGAGGAGGAGGAGGCTGAGGTAGGAGAGGAGTCGGGAGATGAGGGGGGACCATCATCAGGAGGGCCACCACCACCACCACCTAGAGGAGGGTCGTTTGCCCCAACTGGGGGAGTCCTCGCTTCACTTCGGGGTGTGCCGAAGTATTTGACACTCAGGATCAGGTGGACTGTACAAGGACAACGTGTGTCAGTCCTGGTTGACAGTGGAGCCACCCACAATTTCATTGATGCCCAGATGGTGGAGTGTAGGGGCATCCAGATAGCCACATTTTAGGGGTTCTCGGTTTTGGTACCCGGAGACAGGACCATGCAGTGTACCAAGTACATACCCGGGTTGACCTTGAAGATGGGGAACTACTCACTCACTGACCATCTCTTCGTGGTCGATATCCCAAACACCAATGTGGTGCTGGGTGTCCAGTGGTTATATGCATTGGAGAAGGTCGCAACTAATTGGTAGAAGCTCGAGATGGAGTTCCAGGGTCCTGATGGGAAGCCGGTAATACTGAGGCGAATGCACTCTTACCCCCCTCAGACAATTTCAACCCACCGGATGGAGGCAGATCTGCTTCATGGAGATGTAGAGTGGGCAGTTGAGCTACTGATTTCAGAGTTGGGGACAAAGACGCAAGTCATACATCCAAATATACTAGCCATGTTGGAGAAGCACTAGGGGGTTTTTGGGGATGTCCCACCAGCTAGACCGCCAGACCATGGATTAGAGCACACACCATTGAGCTAGAGGAGGGGGTGAACGCAATCATCACCACCCCTTAGAGGCACCCAAAGGCCTATAAGGATGAGATAGAGCGGGCCATTCAGGAGTTGTTGAGGTTGGGGCACATCAGGCCTAGCTCAAGTCCATTTGCTTCTTCTGTGGTGTTGGTGAAGAAGAAAGAAGGGACGTTGCGCATGTGCATAGACTATCGGGCTCTCAATAAAAATGTTGATTTGGGGTAGCATCAGATGTGCTCTAGCCACGAAGTTTGGTGGAGAGGTTGGAGCACATGAGGTCTCCAATACCCAGAAAGGGTTTGGGCAAATTCCAAACAGATCAAGAGATATTAAAATAATTAATATTTTTAATGGAGTCCCTAAGTCTAAACTTAGGGAAAATAAAATATTAATGTGTATTAATATGAATCTGTGTTAGAATGGTCCAAAAGACATGGATCAAGCCAGATCTAATCTTAGCCATTGATTAGGGACTTAATCTCGGCCATTGAGATGTCAACAGGAAAAGTATAAGAGGAGGCTTGAGGGTCACTTGGAGAATACACCAAAGTGATCAGTCATTCTATTCTCTAGAGCGGGGTTTGCTAAGAGAGATAGAATCAGTAATCGGAGAGCAACTGAGGGGCATTGAGTACATAGAGACAGAGAGGCGGAGATAGTGCCAAGAGAGTAGCCACAGAGAGAGAGACGCAGGAGCAACGAGTGCTCACACAAGGCCACGCAGAGGCACCTAAGTGTTGAGTAGAGCACCAGAGAGGCCAGCGTAGCTGACACAGAGGCTCAAAGAGTTGACGCAGGGCCTCCTGGGGCTAACGCAAGGCCAGCGCTGGGCTAGGAGAGGCTAACGCAATCCAGATTGGGCAGACGCTGGGGTTTCTTGGGCAGATTGGTGTTGAGTAGCTGCCGGAAGGATTATCCGGGGTTTCAGCCAGTAGATTTGTCAAAAACCGAGAGGTATTACTGCTAAAGAAATTCTCTGTTGGGTAGGCCAATTTTGGCACCCGGATTGTACTTTGATATTGCTTAATAAGAAAACCCTCAGATAGTTGCACTGGTTTTCCCACATTTTGTTTTTCTGGGGACATTAGTCCAAAAATAATGGTATCATATGGTGTGTTTGTTCTTGTTTCTTTTAGTTGTTGATCTGTAATATGTTGAGCATGCCCTAGTGTTTATTTTCAGTATTTACATTGTAAATAACTTGTTAAGGAAAATAACAAGTAGGCAGGAATAAATTAGATAAAGTGCATGGAGGGTTTCTAACTAAGTAAACTTAGAAACTTCAACAAAAAAGACCTTGAAGAACAGGTACCCCATTCCGCGCATAGATGAGTTGATGGACAAGCTTATGGGAGCTAAATACTTCTCTAAGATAGATCTGCACTCAGGGTACCATCAGATTCGCATGAGGGAGCAAGATTTCCTGAAGACTGCTTTTCGTTGCCATTAGGGACACTTTGAGTTCTTGGTGATGCCCTTTGGGCTAACCAATGCTCCAGCCACATTCCAGTCCTGTATGAATCACGTGTTCCGTACACAGTTGAGGCGTTTTGTTCTAGTCTTTTTCAACGACATACTCATTTATAGCAAAACATGGGAGGAGCATCTTCAGCATTTGGAGGAGGTGCTACGCAAACTTGAGGAGCAGCAGCTTTATGCGAAGTTGTCCAAATGTGAGTTTGGGCTAACAGAGATGTTGTACTGAGGGCATGTGATTGGGGAGGATGTAGTGAAGGTGCATCAAGAGAAGATTCGGGCAATTCTAGATTGGCCCACACCCAGGAACATGACGGAGCTGAGGGGTTTCCTGGGCATTTGTACGTACTACCGGAGATTTGTGAGAGGGTTCTCACAACTTGCTGCACCTCTTACGAATTTGGCGAAGAGGGGAGCTTTTGTGTGGACGTAGGTGGCAAAGGAGGCCTTCACGCGCCTCAAGGAGGTCATGAGCAGTTGTCCGGTCTTAGCCTTGCCAAATTTCACGCGGCCATTTGTGCTGGAGTGTGATACATCCAGTGAAGGGATTGAGGTCGTTTTGACACAGGGGGAGCATCCTATTGCATTTGAAAGCAGGACATTGCAGCCTCACAAGCAGTTGTACTCAGTGTACGACAAGGAGATGTTGGCAGTGATGCATGCGCTAGCCAAACTCAGAGAGTATTTAGTGGGAAATCGATTCAAAGTGAAGACGGATCACAACAGTCTTCGCTTCCTCCTTGAGGAGCAGTCATTAGAGGAGAGGCAACAGAAATGGGTGAGTAAGCTCCAGGCTTACGACTTTGAAATAGAGTATGTGAAGGGAAAGCACAACGTGGTAACTGATGCCCTCTCTAGGAGACCCGCAACTCTATCTTTGATGGATGTCACACAGGATTGGAAGGCTCAGCTATTGGTTGAGTACTCCAAGGATAGGTAGGCCTGCGACATTTTGGATGGCATGCACCGAGATGACCAATTTCGGGTGATGGGCGATTTGATCTACTACAAGGATCGGATCTATTTAGTGCCATGCTCTCAGCTGAAGGAGAGGATCATGCAGGCAACCCATGATTCTTCGTTAATAGGGCACCCAGGTTTCCTCAAGACATATCATGTTGTTCGGGAGAGGTTCTCCTGGCAAGGACTTAAAGGGGATGTGCTGAAACATGTGAGGGAGTGCGTGGTTGCCAAAGGAACAAGGTGGAGTTGAGTCACCCAGTCAGTTTGCTACAGCCGCTCCCCATTCCAAAGAGGAAGTAGGAGAGCATATCCATGGATTTTATCACGGGACTTCCAGCAGCACAGGGGCAGGATGTATCTATTTGGTGGTCGACAGACTGACCAAGTTTGCCCATTCTTTGCTATTTCATCGAGATCTTCAGCTTCCCATGTGGCCGAGTTGTTCTTTTGGGAGGTTTTCCAGTTGCATGCTCTCCCCAAGACCATCGTGAGTGACAGGGACACAAATTTATGCGGGCTTTTTGGCAGGAGTTTTTCCGGTTAGTGGGTACGGAACTTACACCCAGCACTAGCTATCATCCCCAAACCGACAGACAGACAAAGATCGTGAACAAGTGGCTGGAAGGGTACTTGCGCAATTACGTGACTGGACAACAGAGAGCATGGGTCAAGTGGCTACACCTCAGGGATTTCTGCTACAACACAACTTATCACTTGTCCATCAGTATGACCCCTTTCCAAGCACTTTATGGGTATGATGCACTTTCTTTTTCTAACATGGTGTTTGGAGACAACAGGGCCCCAAGGGCAAAGGATTGGGTTCGAGAGAGCCAGGAGATTCTCCGAGCTCTCAAGAACAACTTGCAGGTGGCCCAAAATCAGCCAAAAGGTATATGCTGATAAACACAGGGTGGAGAGGCACTTTCAGGTAGGGGACATGGTCTACTTACGACTACATCCATACAGGCAACCTTCGCTCAAGCAGGAAGGAGCAGAGAAGCTTCACCTACGGTTTTATGGACCGTATAAGGTGGTCTGGAAGGTGGAAGAGGTGGCCTACGAATTAGAGCTACCTAAGGAGAGTCGGATTCACAATGTGTTTCACATTTCATGCCTGTAAAAGGCATTGCGGCAGCGTATTACAGCAGCAGTTGAGTTGCCTCCCTTGGATGATGAGGGGCACTTGGTCTTGACACCTGAGATCATATTGGAGACCCGAGAGAAGAAGTTGAGGAACAGGGTGATCAGGGAATACTTGGTCAAATGGAAGGATTTTCCAGGAGAGGATGCCACGTGGGAAAGTGAACAAATCTTGCAGCATCCAGTTTTGCAGTTGATTGGGGACAAGCAACATCTAGGAGGGGAGGACTGTAATTTCTCTTCCTAATAATTTTCCCAAGGTGAGGAGAAAATCAATTTTTGACAATTTTGTTATTTTTGGCTATAAGCAAATTTGATGGGAGAACTTAGGAGAAAGGGGGTCGATGTGCTTTTAGTGGATCGTGGGGGCCACTCACCCACCCAAAATACGCACCCCATGAAGGCAATTCGATTATCCTAAGTGGGGATCGAAATATTTGATGGGACCCACGTGGGGCCCAAGGGAGCAAGCATATGCCATAAATAGGAGGGAGTGAGCAGCGTTTGGGGCCTTTTGATCATTTGAGAATTTCATGGTTGCTTTGGCTGTTTAGCTAAGGTTGTTTAGCTAAGCTACAAGTGTTGTTCAGCACAAGAGCTTCCCAAGGAGTGAAGCTCATTCCTCTCTTCGGTGGACTTTGAGTGCCACCCTAGGAGGGCTTTTTTGATCCATATCAAGTTGCCACTTTGTAGAGGAGAATTTGTAGCAGGAAATCCTGTCAAACACCCACTTCAAGTTGCTGGTCGAAGACCCTGCGTCATCCTCACTCAGGACTGCGCAGTCACTAGAGGGGTATCACTTGGTTGGAGAATTAACCGGAGGATTGGGGAATTGCGTTGTGGAGAGATTGTTAGGAGACTAACTTGGGGAGGTTTCCAGCTTTGTGGCAGCAAGTTACAGCGGTTTTCAGTTACAGGCAGTGAGTTCCAGTGTTGGAGGAGGGCTAATCCCCAAGGGGTCGAAATTGGCAGTTCAAAACCAAACAAAACCCTTTCTGGGTTTTCCTGGGTTTTTGGAGAGGAGTACATCCCCAAAGTTACAGAAATTTCTGGGTTGTTTTGAGGAAGTAAATCAGGGGCCGAAGTCAACCTGCAGTGCAGTTTTGAAGGGACCCGGACAACGCAGCATTCTGGGAGCAGCAAAAATCACAACAGCTGGGCACTTTTGTATCATCCACCTGAGACTTGTAGCTTGCCTAGTGCAAGCGAAGGTGCACCTCATCCAACTTCTTGTACTCCGGCATATTTGATTAATAAAATTTGGCCATTTGGGTGTTTATGAGGAATTTTTGTTTACATGTTCCTTAATGGATAAAATTTCATTGTGAATGTTATGGTTTGTCTTTGTTATCACTGAAATCTTCCATTAGGAATATTACATCGATATGATGCTTGACCTTGACCTGACTTGCTATAACTGAGCAGTAAGACATGGACAGCAAGGTAGTAGTGAATAAGTTGTACTCTTTATTCTTTTGATGAGACTGTGATTTCTTATACAGTGAGAAGATAAGCTACAGCAAGACCTTGACAACAGTTGCTTGCTTTGACTGTGACTCTAACCTATAATGGACAGCAAGTGATGTTGACCGTGACCTCATTTGAATTTGACTTTGACTTGACATTCACCTTAAGATACTTAGACCTAGGCATAACAAGTATATTGACACTCTCTTTTTTACTTATTAAATGAATGAAAGCTGATGATTTCGACTTACATGATCTTGACTATCACTTGATGCCTTAACATGACCTTGACAGTGGAAGTACGAGCAGCTTGACCTATACACAGTCACCTGATATATATAAAGTTATATACTGACCTTGTCAGACAAGTGCAACAGCGAATGTGTTTTAATTTGAGACAAACTTCTTTACAACAAAGGTTGTGAATCTAATACTAACAAATAGGCAGTGTGATAATGTTATGATACAGTGACTTGTTCCCTTCATTGATATATTGACAGTGATCTTATGATAATAGCATTATGTGTATAGAGTATTCATTGTCTTGTCTTTAGATTGGAGCAGCCAGATAAGGACATTGATAGGACAATTTCTATATGACAGTGACATGCTTTGAATCTCATGACAATCGTAGATGATGACACGTCTGTGATATTACATGACACCTTGACATTATGATTAACCTAACTATGAGATAGGTGACCTTTTAATGACAGTACCTTGATAATGAAGTAAAACACTAATTGATATAGTGACCTTTGGAGCAGCCAGATAAGGACATTGACAAGACAATTTCTATATGATAGTGACATGCTTTGAATCTCATGACAATCGTAGATGATGACACCTTTGTGATATTACATGACACCATGACATTAACCTAACTATGAGATAGGTGACCTTTTAATGACAATACCTTGATAATGAAGTAAAACACTAATTGATGTAGTGACCATGATGAGATGCTTAACCTTGATTTAGCATCTTGAATGAAGCTTAACTATGATACATCAATTGGAACAGTGAACTTACATCTAGTTGACAAGTATGCTTAACCAAGACGCTATATGACAATGTTGCAGTGTTGTTGAAGACATTGACATGACTGATTGACTTGACCTATAGGTCGAAGCACATAGATATATGACAATGTTGACCTAGGGTTTGTCTTGTAGTATGACCTAGGGTTTGTTTACAATAATGAAATTGTAATCTTGCAAAGTAGCAAGTGTTGAAGACATTATCATCCAGTTGTACAACATATTGAAGTAAGAATGGATAGAAGGGCTTGATCAGCTAGCAGTGTTTACACGCATGCTGGTAGCTCTCCTAGGGCAGAGCTTGAGAGCAATGGTTGCAGGTCATATGGATGACCTGAGGCACCTTGATTTGTGTCATCATTTGACAGTAGTGCCAGATGGTTGCAAGATTGTGGGCAGTTTGGTATAGTACAGCAACATGATATATTGAAAATTGAGCCTTGATGCTTCTTCATTCATGAGAAGCTCAAAATAGTGACGTGCAGTGGTAGCCAACAGATGTGTAGTGATATATGTGTGAAGTGACAGTGATGTGTAGTTGATCAGTTAATTTGATGTGCAACATTGAGCAGTGATGAGTTTGATTGTGCAGTGATCAGTGGCTACCAAGATTTGACAAATATATAACATCTTCTTTACAACTTTACTATATTGATTCAGAGCACAAGGGGATCCAGTCTGAAAATTATGAAACGTACTCACTCAGCTCTTCAAGGTGGCACGGTGGTGCAAGGTAGGTGATTGGAGTCACCTTCAGGTTGTCGCCTGAGAACACTTTAGGGCAACAAGGTGGTGCTAGGGCAGGTCATAGCCTGCACAAGGCGTTGGGGTGTCCTTTCAGTTGGGACTGATATGTGAAAATTCCATCTATTGCAATAACTAGAAATTATTCTCCTAACTGTAATTTTAATTACACAGTGTATTTTCTACGGCAAACAATGAATAAAATCACAACTGCAATTTTCACCATAAAAATTATGCAAAAAATAAAATGTTGGAAGCTGAGAAATTCTAGCACACATTAAAAATTAACACAGTTATTTTTGGACAAATGTCCCCAAAAAAGTTAAAAACCCAATGCAAGAAAACCTATGCATCAGTATGACAATCCAATCTGAGAGAAATACTAGCAAAATTATTGAGGATTTTTCCTCACCCTATAATTGATTTTTGTCCCCAAAACTGCCTCCCCAGCCAGACGCAATCTCTTCTGTGTCAACTTTTGCACAGATCTTGCTGCAGATGCCTCCGCAAACCTCTGAAACCTTTAGCTCTGTCTCTATCTCGCTCTGGAACTGACTCACTACCTCGTCTAACCAAAATCCCGACCTCCCGTTGTTGAATCACTAGCTCCTCCAACTAGATCAAACTATTTGTTGTCGTGCCTACATGATCCTTGCGTAGATCCTCGGGGAATTTTACACTCCCTCTTACTGCCTCTTCCGGAACTGGAAGACTTCCTCCGAAAATGTTGTTGACCGCCTCTGCTACCTGCTACTCACCCTCTGAGCCAATCTTCTCTGTTGAATCTCTGCTACTGAGAAAATCAAACTGCCTGGGCAATTGAGTATTTGCAGTAGTGTATTCTCCGTCTACCCATCAACTTCTTCTTATAAGATTTTGTTAGAACACCAACGACCAAGATTAGAAGTTTAGAACTAAATCAAGGGCTCCATGAGTTTCTAGATGATTCTCACCTTATCTCAATTAACACTGATTAATTAACCATATTCCCTAAGTTTAGACTTAAGAAATATTTAAAAATCGGTTAATAATCTAATTGAGCCATCTCTAGGTGGAATTTCCAGAAATGATTTATGGGTTTTGGAGATCACGTGTTTCAGCCTCTCCACAAAGTTTCGAGACTAGAACACCTTCGATGCTACAAAAACTAACATGATAAAGTACAGGGTGACGAAGTATCCTTTCCGACCGTAGTTGGTAAACAGTGTTGGGGCACTCGTCAGGTTGTGGCCTGACTTACAAGGCATTGGTGCGTCCTTCCAGTTGCAGCAGGTTATTATGGTTTAGTAGCATCCTACAAGTTGTTGTTTTTGAATTAGGGGGTTGGAGCCTCCTTCAGTTGTGGCTGAAAACTTGATGTAATTACTTTTACTTTAAAGAGGAGGAGAAGACAATTACTAAAAAGCGTTCGGTGGTTTTTGACCTGGAGGGGGTTTTCCACCTAAAATATTTGTGTCCATTGTTTTATCTTTCTTCATTGTTGTATGGTCTACTGTTGATTATTGTTTATGATTATTTGAAGAAGAACAACAATAATAACTGAAGATTAACTAACACTCTAAAAAAAGATTAAAAAGTGTTAATTGCAAGAAATATTGATTCAACCCCCCTCAGTATTTCCAACAATTGGTATCAGAGCAGGTTCCTTCAGTAGCAGGATAGCAGCTTAACAGCTGGAAGGCATATCTCAAAGTACAGAGATGGAAAAATCAAAAAGGAAATCCACCAAGCATTCAAAGGATTCAAAGGAAGTTCCAGGTATGGAGGTTGTTTCATATTCTATTATTGATGATAACAGGAAGGAAGCTCTTGAAGAAGGAGAAGAGGAAATGAGCAAGATCGAATTTCAAAATGAAGTGGTCAGAGTTATAAAGGAACTCAACAGTGAAAAGGAAAGGGCAAAATTTCTGGAAGCAGAATTGGAAATAGCAAAAGGATGTGCTGGAAGACTCAATAAGAAGAATTAAGAGTTCGAGAAAATCATTAGAAGTCTTAAAGTACAATTGGAAGAAGCTAGAAAGGTCAAAAAGTCAGAATGGAAAAATATGGAGACAGAAAATCACGCACTCAAGAAAGAAGTTGATCAAAAGCAACAGGAACTTGATGTAGCTATTGCAGAGATTAGCGAGCTTAAGAAACAAGTGCAGGAAGCAGAAATTGAAAAGAAAGACCTGGAAAATCAATTAAAGGAATCTGATTGAAGGTACATATCTGTAGTTGACCAAAAGCAAAAGGAATTAGATACATCTTCAGCAAAAATAAGCAGGCTCGAGGAAGAAAATGAAAAGCAGAAAGCATAGATGAAGGTACTCAACAGAGAAGTAGAAAAGACCACTCTTCTAAAGCTACAAGTTGAAGAGGAAAAAAGAGAAGGGAGATCTTGAAAATATGGTTTCAAGAAGACCTCGCTCAAAAGAAAGAAGAACTTGACACAACTCTCACAAAAATCATCAAGTTCAAGGAATGGCAAAAAGAACACTTGCAGATTATTAACAAGAAAGACCAAGAATTGGCTAAGTTGAAGATGAAGGCAGAAAAAGCGGGTAAGAATCCAATTGATGAAGGTACAAGTTCCACATCTCCGCGTAGTAAGATTGAGAAGAAGACTGATCAAAGTAATGAACCAAAGAAGAATGTTGCAACTCCGAAGAATGATGCCAAAGCAGTCAAGGACAAAAGACTATAGCACTGCCTCCAAAAAGGAATGAGTATGGAAAATCATCTAGGCATGTTCGTCCATTTAATGGTTATTGTTTTTCATGTGTTGACTTTAGACATATGGCTAGGGATTGTAAAGTTGTTGATTATCAAGGACCATATAATATTACTAAAGGAAATTTACAATGATAAAGAAAGCAAACATATCAAAAACACACACACAAATTTACACCACATTAAACACCCAGAAAATGCCATAAACTGCACTGAGCTAAGTCAATTTACTAATATAAATGTTGGGTACAAGATAAGATCGAAATGCATGCACCTGGGGCATACCCAAGGCAAGCTAACAACGCCCAGGTGATGAAATAAGTTGCTCAGACACAATTGTAGCTGTCCCCAACAAAGCTTTGCGTTGCCCCCTTGGAAATCTGCGTTGTTGCATGCAAACAAGGGTTGCTAGGACCTCCTCCGGTGCTCATAAAATTCCGGGAAATTAACCCCAGTCTCTTCTCCAATAACCCACAAAAACCCACGAAGGAATTGGCCAAATGTTGACCTCAGAATTTTGGCCCAATTTCCCCTGGCTCCTCTAACTGCTAGGTATTTCGACCCACCTGTAAATGATGCTACTAAACGCCCCCAAAATGGCTGAGATATTCAACCATTCTCCTCCCAGAACTCCTCCTCAAATCTAAGTCCCAACCTTCCTCTTCTTCCTTGTGTCCCATGTGTGGCACGAAATAGAGTTGCGCAGTCTCTATTGAATCCACTCCACAACTATGCTGCAATGCTCCCCGATCGATTTGAAAATGATGGAAACTCCCTCCTAGCGTTGGCACTCGAGGTCCACCGAAGCAAGGGTGAGATTCTCACCTTAAAATCTCTCGTGCTCAACAGCAAAGCTTCCAACTCAAGCGTGCTAGTCAAGGTGAATGCTCAAATGATCAAAGATGCCCAAAATGAGTGTCGCCTCCTTTTTTGTCGTTGTGCCTCCAATTTTCCCATGTGGGGCCCAGCCATCGAACCCTTCATCCTTTCCCTCCAAGAATTGCGCATTTCCAAGAGGAGAGCATATTTCCTCCTTGGAGTGGTCCCCACCGTCCACAAACCATTTGATTTTTCCCTTTTCTCCTAAGTTGGGCCCTTGCCTTAGCTCCAAAACTCAAGTGGGGTCCCGCAACCCACTTTTCCTAAGTGAAAATGCAAAATATGACAAAATTGGCAAAATTGATATTTCCTACTTAGCAATATTGCTAAGTGGGAATATCATAGACCACCGGCCTCTAAATGAACCACCCAGGTACGCACGTTTATTTAATGGATATTGCTTTTTATGTGTTAACTATGAACATATGGCCAAGGATTGTGAAGTTTTTGACAGATACAATTATTACCCGCAAAAACCTAGAAGCAAGTTTGCAAGATCACGAGATAGATACTAGATAGAATCTTCTTGGATGATATTGAATGCTTCAAATGACATAATTACGGGCACATAGATCGAGAATGCAGGTACAATCTTGATAAGGAATGTTACAAATGTCATAACTATGGACACATAGCTCATCACTGCAGATACAATCTTGATGAGGAATGTTACAAATGTCATAACTATGGACACATAGCTCGTCACTGCAGGTACAAGATGGAATCAACCATGAATGAAAAGCTTGATGACGAGAATAAGAAGGTTTGGAAAATAAAACAGGTACAGGATGAGCAAGAAGAGCTAGGAGGCAAGAAGGTCTCAGCAGTTATGCTTTCAGGGTTCATAACAGGTCCTAAGGAATCAGTAGTTGCTTCGGTTAATGACTCAAGTCAAGATGGTTTGTTAGATGATACACTATTTTGAACAATCAGGCTCATCAACTCCTTGAATTTTGAAGAGGGAAGTCTATACAATAGTATGTGGCACAAGTCTACCATAGACAAACGAACAACATGCACAAAATGACAACTTGGTGACAAATATGTCAAATTCATAACAGGTTTAGGGGGAGAAGAACAGTTAAAGGATTACAGGTCCACAAGGATACTCATTGACATATTATTACAAGAAGGTTTCTCATTAGGGGGAAAATAGATAGATGACAAGTCCACATAAAGTAGGCAGATTGTCAAGGGCAGTGACCCTTTGTCATTGATGTCAAAGGGGGAGACAAAAACCTAAGAAGGAGATGAAGCATGAAGTCAAAGGAAGTTGTACTCGCAGAAGGAGTACGTGTGTTGTCATCAACAACAAAGGGGGATATTGTTGGATGGTGTTTGATGATGTTGTCATTGATGTCAACCCATGGAGTTAACAAGGTTTTACTTTGACTAATAACACTAGTCATTGATGTCAAACGGTTAATTAACAATTCTTAGTAATTGTCGGATTACATCAAGTTGGCAGCTCCACTGTTGGATGGTTAAAACCCAAGTCCTAGAGTTTTGGTTCCCTGGACTGAGGATGTACCCTAACTTTGTCGACGGTTTTTGAAGTGTCAACATATTGAGTTTCTCTTGGAGATCCAAATCATTGGATTCTCCTCGTCAAGATCTTTCCAGTGGTATGTGGAACACCACATAAGTCCTCTTGGTTTGAGAAAAAATTGAGTTTGAAGTTGGTGACCCCAGTGTCTGGGCTAAAACCCAAAGGGTAGTGACATGACATCTTATTCACCTACGGTTGTCAATATATGACAGTGATTCTTGTCGCAATCTCCTTGTGTATAAGTTGAATAATTTCAAGAACCAAAGACAATAAACCAATCACTAACTTCACAACCTTGGTAGGACCAAATGCACTAAGCCATTGCATGTGTTTCACACCCATCACACCCATAGGACATAATCTAGGTCTAATTCGTCATTAGAAAATCAAAGTAACACCTATCTTAGGCCTTAAGGTAACAAACAAATATGCTTATTAAGAAAAGTCAAAGTGTCAAAGATGCCTACCCTTCCTAAGTTTCCTCCAACGACTCTCTTAAGAAGCACCCCCATAACAACTATGATTATTAAATTAATTAACATTAATAAAATAATTAGGCTCCTAAAATCCTCTCCAACGTACATCATAAGAAGCCCCTACAATACACTATAAAAAGAACTTTAAGATAAGCTCACAAATCATAACTCAACACATTCACTTGTGCATTAGCTCTGTGATTTTCGGCTTAGATAACAGATTCCAGAGGCAAGATATTTCGGCCTGCCTGAGGCACAGTCCAGAAAATATTTAGAGATCTCTCTTAGAGAAACTCAGAGGTAAGGTCTCTATTTGTTTGGCATTTTTCTCATTGCTTTTATGGCTTTGAATCATTTTTTTAGGCTTCTGAGACAGCGAAATGTTGGCTAGGGCATCTATATTTCCAGCCTCCTTCATTATTTCAGGCCCTCAAATCAGTAATAATTTCTTATTGTATGTACTGCCTCCTTTAGTCTGTTTAGGAAACTATTCCAGAAAAAGTATTCGGTCTCTCTTCTAATGGTTGGTGACCTGCAAGTTATTTTAACAATCATGACTTAGTGTGACAATCTATTGATTCTTATATTGGAACCTTGACTTTACACTTGAAAATAAATATTTTGACCTTGACCTTATCTAACTTTGACTATGACATTGCAGCAGCTAGACAAAGACATTGGTATGATGCTTGACCTTGACTTGACTTGCTATAACTAAGCAGTAAGACATGGGCAGCAAGGTAGTAGCGAACAAGTTGTACTCTTTATTCTTTTGATGAGACTTTGATTTCTTATGCATTGAGAAGATAAGCTACAGCAAGACCTTGACAACAGTTGCTTGCTTTGACTGTGACTTTAACCTATAATGGACAGCGAGTGATGTTGACCGTGACCTCATTTGAATTTGACTTTGACTTGACATTCACCTTAAGATACTTAAACCTAGGCATAACAAGTATATTGACACTCTTTTTTTTACATATTAAATGAATGAAAGTTGATGATTTTGACTTACATGATCTTGACTATCGCTTGATACCTTAACGTGACCTTGACAGTGGAAGTACGAGCTCCTTGACCTATACTCAGTGACATGATATATAGAAAGTTGTATAGTGACCTTGTAAGACAAGTGCAACAGTGAATGTGTTTTAATTTGAGACAAACTTCTTTACAACAGAGGTTGTGAATCTAATACTAACAAATAGAAGAGCAATAATGTTATCATACAGTGACTTGTTGCCTTCATTGATATATTGACAGTGATCTTATGATAATAGCATATGTGTACAAAGTATTCATTGTATTATCTTTAGATTGGAGCAGCCAGATAAGGACATTGACAAGACAATTTCTATATGATAGCAACATGCTTTGAATCTCATGACATCCGTAAATGATGACACATCTGTGATATTACATGACACTTTGACATTAACCTAACTATGAGATAGGTGACCTTTTAATGACAGTTCCTTGATAATGAAGTAAAACACTAATTGATATAGTGACCTTTCTATGATGAGATGCTTAAACCTTGATTTAACCTGTTGAATGAAACTTGACTATGATACATCGATTGGAACAGTGAACTTGCATCAAGTTGACAAGTATGCTTAACCACGATGCTATATGACAATGTTGCAGTGCTGTTGAAGATATTGACATGACTGATTGACTTGACCTATAGGTCGAAGCACATAGATATATGACAACATTGACCTAGGGTTTGTCTTGTAGTATGATCTAGGGTTTGTGTACAGTAACAAAATTGTAATCTTGCAAGGTAGCAAGTGTTGAAGACATTATCATCCAGTTGTACAACATATTGAAGTAAGAATGGATATCAGGGTTTGATCAGCTGAGCAGCAGTGTTTACACGCACGATGGTAGCTCTCCTAGGGCAGAGCTTGAGAGCATTGATTGCAAGTCATAGGGATGACCTAAGGCACCTTGATTTGTGTCATCATTTGACAACAGTGCCCAATGGTTGCAAGATTGTGGGCAGTTTGGTATAGTACAGCAGCACGATATATTGAAATTTGAGCCTTGATGCTTATTCATTCATGAGCAGCTCAGCACAGTGACGTGCAGTGGCAGCCAACAGATTTGCAGTGACAATGATGTGCAGTTGATCAGTGAATTTGATGTGCAGCATTGAGCAGTGATCAATTTGATTCTGCAATGATCAATGGCTACCATGATTTGACAGATATACAACACCTTCTTTACAGCTTTACTAATTGATCCAGAGCATAGGGGGATCGAGTCTGAAAATTGTGAAACGTGGTCCGCTGACTCTTCATGATGGCAGGGTGGTGCAAAGCAGGTGATTGGAGTCACCTTCAGGTTGTGGCTTGAGAGCACTTCATGGAGGCAAGGTGGTGCTAGGACAAGTCGTAGTCTACACAAGGCGTTGGGGCGTCCTTTCATTTGGGGTTGATAAACTACAAGGTGACAAAGTATCCTTTCCAACCATAGCTGGTAAATAGAGTGTTGGGGCACTCGTCACGTTGTGGCCTAACTTACAAGGCGTTAGGGCATCCTTCCAATTGCAACAGGTTATTAGGGTTTAGTAGCATCCTACAAGCTGTTTCCTATGAATTAGGGGGTTGGAGCCTCCTTCAGTTGTGGCTGAAAACTTGATGTAATTACTTTTCTTTTAAAGAGGAGGAGAAGACAATTACTAAGAAGCGTTTGGTGGTTTTTGACCTGGAGGGGGTTTCCACCTAAAATCTTTGTGTCCACTATTTTATTTTTCTGCGTTGTTGTATGGTGTTGTCTACTACTGATTATTGTTTATGATTATCTAATGAAGAACAATAATAATAATTGAAGATTAACTAACGTTCTGAGAAAAAGAAAAAAAAAAAAGATTAAAAAGTGTTAATCTTAAGAACTATTGATTCACCCCCCCCTCTCAGTATTTCCAACAACATCTTTCTTGGAGAGCTTTTCCCTTTGTCAAGCCATAATTGAGCCTCTGCTTTGAATGGGTCTTGGGAATCACTTTCTATCATAGCATTGATCCTATCTTTACAAGTGATCTCCTTCATACCGGGACTCCTCCCATCGGTGAAAATCCGTAAAGAACAAGGGACACTGACTGAGGTGACAGTGGGCCTTTGTCCTATTGTTGTTATTTGATCTAGTAGTTGTGCCTTAGGTACCCCTCCTAGGACCAAGATGGATATTTGTTTTGATATTAACACCCTACCAATTTATGGTGGAGCTTAAGAGGATACACTGGGTTGCAATGAAACATGTGCTTCAGCACCTAAGAGGTATAATGGAGTATGGACTCAAGTATATCATGAGTGCTGGAGTGTACTTAGTGGGCTACATAAATTCATACTAGGTTGGACAGGGACCAGAGGGGTGATATGAGGTTGCAATACATATCCACAAACGAGCAGGTGGCAGAAAATCTCACCAAGCCCCTAGTGAAGGGGAAGTTTGTGTTCTACAAGGATAAGGTGAGGGTGGTGGAGAATCCCTTCCTTGCTATGAGGGAGGATAAGGTGAGGGTGGTGGAGAATCCCTTCCTTGCTATGAGGAAGTGTCGATGTTCGTAGCATTAGAATGTCTTCTTCGTAATCTAAGTGTTTAACATGCAAGAGAGAGTCCTCTTTAGGTGTTTGTTCAAGAGGAGCAAGTATTATGATTTCTTTCCTAAGTTTTACCTTAGGAAAAGCACATTAATTAATTTATTGATTAATGTTGGCTATTGGGTTAAAGTTTCTAAGGATAAATAATTTAATTATTTAAGTCACTTAGATTAGATCTAATATTCGTCATTGATCTAAGTGGATTAGGATTTTATGCTAGCCTTTTATCACTTTGGAGATTAGGGATTTGGCTCAATAAGAAATTATAAAGGGAACCTAAGGGAGAGGATGAAAACACAGATTGTAATTGAGGCGGTGATTTTCCCAAGGACTAAGAGGCTTGATTGACTAAACAGAAGAAAGTGCACAACAAGGGTTTTCTGGAAGGAACATTTGTAGAAGTCAAGATTGAGGAAAGAGAGGCCAAGATTTGGAGAGTCCAAGATTCTAAAAGGCTTGATTGACTAAAGAGAAGAAAGTGCATAACAAGGGTTTTCTGGAAGGAACATTTGTAGAAGTCGAGATTGAGGAAAGAGAGGCCAAGATTTGGAGAGAGTCCAAGATTCTTGTGCAGGCCGAGACTGTAGTTCAGCTAGTGAATCAAGACTTCCAAGGCGCATCCATAAGGCTAGAAGGGCCTAAATTTGCAAGGGGAGGCCGAGACTTTACCAAGGCTGAGATATTCTCCAAAGCAGTCGATTTCCTGAGATTATATTTTCCTTTAACAGAAAATATAGAGAGCCATTTCCAAGTTTAATTATTGTTGTAATTTATGTGTATTTATCTATGGGTCAAGGCTCTAAATTTTCCAAAAAAAATAATGCAAAGGAAGATTTGATTGAGGCAGATTTATGTGTTGTTTGTGATTGATTTTTCTGAGTATTTTTCGCTGAAAATATACTGTTGAAAGTTAAAAATACTAGAGTGTTTATTTTCAAGAGTTCAAAAATTAATTTACTAATGAAATAATTCTAGGTATGAAATAATTGCTATGTGAAATAGATGGGCCTTTTCCATCAAGCATTCAACAAGAGATGGACCATGGTCAAAGAGGGCATACAACTCTTAGATAAGTTCTAGGAGGCCATGAGAATTGAGAATGAGACTTTTAAAGAATTCACACAAAGGTTTCATGGAACAATGTGTTGCATCCTAATTATTCATTTATTCATTCTCATAGATTAGATTGCATTTAGCTAACCTTTTCTTTTCAGTATGATTTTATATATCATATAAAGCAAGGGTAATGATCAGCACCTCGTACACATGCTACCAATCAAGTTGATTTGAGTGTGCGAGTAACAAATCTGCAAATATGTAAAAAATTGAGTGTGCAAATATGTAAAAAATTGAAAATAATCCATATATTTGACCAAACTTTGACTATGTTTTGAAAGGAAAACAAAACAAAAATAAAGTCAAAACTTACAGACTTTTGTTCAAAAAAAAATTATAATCTCTGTGGGATAGGAATTAATAATAGAGAATAAATAAACCAACCTAAATCCATCTTAAGTTTGGCTGTATCAAGAGTTGGGAGGGATCAAATCTCTCAAGGTGCAAACTTTCTTTTTTGAGTGCAAAACTTGAGGAAAGGTTTGCACCTCGAGAGATTTAATCCCTTTGGGTGTGCTTAATATATCCAAATTTAAGATGGATCTAACCTGGTGATATGCCACATTCCTCTAGCATTTGCACCGGTTAGACACCTTTCACTATCCGACATTCCTTTTCAAGGAGAATGGATCACAACTTGGTGGGTTCTTTAACCATTTTGCAATCATGTGCTTTTACTTAATGTTTTAAGCATTCTAACATGGATAAAGGGGTGATCTAGATAATGGAGCGATCTGGACAATAAACTTGTTCTCTCACCTCACCATGGGGGCTATTTTAATTTTTTTTACCCTAGTCTAGTGGGACCTCCTCTAAGGCCTTAAGTTTGTAGGAGGGGCACTACTTGGAAATTTGGATTGAAGTAGCATGTCCATAACCACTACATACTTACCACTCTTCACCATTCCCCTGAATTCACATCCATCCTTCAAGTTTGTTATCATTCGTTCCTTGGGATTGGTACCCTCATATCCTCATCTAAGCCTTTGTTGAATTTTGACCCTCGAAAACCTATGCATTGGGATCCGCAAACTACCTTGGGAAGCACAAGCTATTGGAAAATGTGAGACTGCCATGTTGAAGAACTATGACATGATGAAAAAACCATGGCCAAAAAATGCATATAGACTCCATAAAGCAACCATGTGGGGAACAAATAGGTTCAACGAGATTAAGGGGAAATGAGGGGAAAAGTCCTCAATAGGTGTTACCAGTCCTACCTTTCTCAAGTAGCTTCTCGACCATGCCCTTTCCTTCCTTTTGTTTTGATTTGTTGATTTTTTATCTACATCATAGAGCATAATTGGATGGAAAAAAAATTGACTTATCTAATTGTTATTTCATTTACCTAAATGTATTAGGCTTAAATATTTTTCCTAGATAATACTAAATATTTTGACAAGCACCCTAATGTCTACCTTCCTTTTGTTCACTTGGCTCTTGCTTGCTTGAATAACCAAACGAAAGTTTACTACATTCCTCCTCTATTTTGGTAGTTAAGCCACTTATGTTTTCCCTTCCTTAATCAATCAAGGGATTTTAAGTTTTTATTCTAAAGGTTGCAAGGTTTGGATTTTAAACACATTCCACCCCCACTCCCACTCCCACCCCCACCCACTGCTCCCCACCAAACACAATGTAAATATGGTTTGCAGTTTCTTTTGCATTATTATATGGATAGTATGCCTTTCAGGTATCAAATTTGTGATTTTGAATTAAGAGCGAGGAGATTTAAAAAAAAAAAAATATGGCTCTAATGAAGTGACATACCATGGAGTAATCGTTTTAGATGTCCTATACTCCTCCTTTACAGACCTATCCTTTATTGTACCCATTTGATCTTCCTAGCCTTGCTTTGCAAGGTGGTAATCACTCCTTCAATATATAGGTTGTGTGGTAATGTTAAGCTTAAATGGGCAATTAAGCAATTATCTACCCTTAACATTATGCTTATTTGAGTTTGGTTGAAATGGGCATGACTAATGTCTATCCTATTGACATTACTTGTTAAAGTTTTAATGAATAAGAAGGGAACTTGATCAACAAGTTAACTTTTGATATCTCTTTGAAGCTTAATGCTATATCATCTTAATTTCTATCTGTAGATCAAGAACTTGATAATAGTCAAATTTATTTCATGACCCTTTAGTAAGTTCTTTCTCTCTTATCCCAAAAATCTCCATAACATATTTGTGGTATCTTTCTAATCTCCATCTAGCGCACCAAATTTTTTTCGTCATAATGAGTAATTGTTATTAGCTTATTCTTCAACTGAGGGCCCAACTTGAGGTGTTAGGGTTCTGCTGGTATTCAATCATCACCAACTCTCTTACATTGCCTTCCCAAATAAAGGTCTTGGCCATTATAGCCTACAGAACCATGGTTTTATGGATGGCTTGCGTGACCATGCCACCATCACCCCTCTCCTTGTCTTGTGGCTCTTCCTCATATTTTTTTTGTTTTCTAATACCTCTCAAATCTATACTTTGAATGATAATATTGTACATTACAAGTGCAACCCCGAGGGAACTTAGAAGGGCTGCCAACTTCACCATATTAGCTTGCTCTCTCTCTCATTAGACCAACTCTTCTCCAACACAGTGTGGATAATGCTAGAATAGAAATGATAAACTTTAGATTTTAAGTGGATGGTGGGTTGCTAAGACCAGTGCCAATCCAAGAGTTATGGAGTCAAAAAATACAAACAAAGTATTAGTTTATGTAGCTTGGACAGGTGTTTTAGTCTCAAGCTATATCAATGAGGCTAGGAACACAATTGGATTACTTATCTCCAAGCCCGGGCTATTTTTGAAAGGGAAAATGTATTAATTATTTATTGACCAGTTTTAATTATTTTCCTAACTTAGGCAAATGGGTTAATTAAACAATATTAATTGAGACAAGTCGATTTCTCTCTAGTGACTTCTAGAAAAGTAACTTGATGGGGTCAAGATGATCTTAGCCATCGATTGTGATTAGATCATGGTCGTTGATTCGTCAACAAGAAATTATAAGAAGAAATCGATGGGGCTATTGGAGACACAATTTGAGTGATCAAGGAAGGCACAGTAATAGGATGGGAGGCACCAGCGACAGGGTCTTAGCAGGAGAAATTGAGGGATTTTGAGAAGAAAATTCTTCACAGTGATTCCAGTTTTTTGAGATACAGAAGGAGGTCGAATTATTTTGCAAAGGAAGGGCGAATTTACAAGTGCAAGTTACCATTTTACTAGTACAATTTGTCGAAGCATCAATTTGTGTTGTCAATTACCAGAGCGATTTACTGGAGGCAATGCGAATAGGATGAGTGAATTGTTGGACGCAGATAAACTTGCAAGATCGATTTTCAGAGGCAGAGTGATTTGCTAGAAAGGCCAATGCACATTTTCAGTGAGCAATGAGAGTTCACAGAGGCAGAGCGAATTGCTCAGGAGAGGTCGAATTGATTTGCAAAGGTTAAATTTGATTAGCTATAGTGAAGAGAAAAAATGCTAGAGTTTTCCGAATGGAAGGTAAGCAGTTTATGTACATTCTCAATTTGTTGAAGAATTAATAAAATAAACTCTCATCTACAAAACCGATTTTCCCCATCTTGGGTTTTTTTCCAAGGACAATTTGTCCAAAATATTGGTGTCCATTTTATGTGTGTTACGTTTTCTCAGTTCATGTGGTTTATTATTTGGTGAAATTTGTAATTGTGTTTTATTCAGTATTTGCAGTAAATAAATTATTGGGACAAATAATCTGTAAAAGATAGGAGAATAATAACTCGCTTAACTACAATAGAATTTTCACATGGTATCAAAGAAGATATGAGGGTAGAAGAAGCTCAGTGCAAAGTACATGAAGATAAGACCAAGGGTTTATTAAACCCAGTTCAATTTCTTCAGATTTATTTGGGGTTTGTTTATTTTCCGAGGATTATAAAAAATGGTTTCGGCTAGATTAAGAGATCAGGATAGATTGGACGGTGCATCTAACTTTGGTGTCTGGAAAGCCAAGATTTTATTGTTGATGGAAAAGAATGGTCTCAAGGAATATACGACCAATGTTGTTGTTGTGTCGGTAGATGAAGCATAGCTTCTTACATACAAGAAGGAATATCTCAAGGCAAGGCGGATAATCCTAGATGGGGTTAAGGATCATATTTTTCCACATATCACAAAGTTGGATACAGCCAAGAAGATGTGGGATGCCATCCTAAATTTGTTCCAGAATGCTACCATGAACAGAAAGTTGATTCTCAGAAATAAGCTGAGAAATACCCCGATGAGCAAAGAAGAAAATGTTGTTAGCTACCTCACCAGGCTCAGACTTGTCGAGTTAGCAACTATCAGAGAGAAACTAGAAGATGACGAGCTCATGAGAACAACCTTGAATAGGTTCTCAAAGCAGTGGGATGCATTCATTAAAGTGATTAATGGACAAGATACTCTATTGAGTTGGGATCATTTGTGGAGTGATTTCACTCAAAAGGAGCTTAGGCTTAGTCTTGTCAGTGGCAGCAACAATAAGACCCACAAAGGTGAAGGATAACAAGAAAGCATGGCTCTAGCGGAAAAGGTTAACGCAAAGAAGGAATCTAGCAAAGGACCTAACCCCAAAGCAAAAAAGAAAAAGGACCTTTCAAAGGTTAAATGCTATGGTTGTCCTGAGTTTGGCCATTATGTTAGCAATTGCCTGCAGAGGAAGAAAGGCGATGAGAAGGGCAAGAAGCAGATGACAGCTTAAGCAAGTGCAGATGAGCTTTCTAACCAAATGGAACATGAGTTCGCACTCATATCTTGCCTGACTAGCTCAACCTCACAAGGTGTATGGTACATAGACATTGGGCATCATTTCATGTGAAAGGAGTTAGGGAGTACTTCTCCAACTATAAGGAGGAGGACATCGGATTCTAGATCGAGATGGGTACCAAGTCCAAGTGCAACCCAGTTGGGAGGGGCCTATTCTATATCAAAGGGAGTCGGGCAAGTCAATTTCAATCCACAATTTGTTGCATGTGTCAGGAATGGGGATGAATTTGATTTTCGTTTCTATTCTTCAGGACAAGGGGTATAATGTACTCTTCAGAGGTGCGCATGTGTTGATAAGGCACTAGGAATGGAAGTCACCGATAGTTATTGGAGTCAGGAGTCGCAGACTTTACAGGTTGCAGTTAGATACTCCAAAGGCACTCGTGAGAAACAATGATCCGAGAGATCAAGGGGAGCTATGGCATAAACGGATGGGACATATCCATCATGAGGCACTTAAGTTGCTTTGGGAGATAGTGACAGGTGTTCCAGAGGTGAGTACAAAGCACAATTATGTATGCAAGGGATGTGTGTTGGGGAAATTTGTTAAGGCAATTTTTCCAAGGGATGACATCAGATCCAAAGGTTTTCCTAACTAAGTTCATTCTAATATATGTGGTTCGATGTCTATGCATTATCTCAAAGGGTACAAATACTTTGTTACCTTTATTGATGATTTCTCCAAAAAGACCTGGATATACTTCTTGAAGACCAAGGATGAGGCCTTCAATCGCTTCCAAGAGTTCAAAGCTCTTATGGAGAATTTGACAAGTAGGAAGATGAAGATTCTTCGGTCAGATAATGGAGGCGAGTACACAGGGAAGGCATTCTAGGAGTTTTGTACCAGGGAAGGCATCAAGAGGGAGTGGACAGTTCGTTACAACCCACAGTAGAATTGGGTTGTTGAGAGAGAATCATTCAATATCAGAGGTAACAAGGGTCGTGATGTATGACCGGGTTATGCCACAATACCTATGGGTAGAGGTATGCAATACAAGTGTATATATTCAGAACAAGATCCCACACAAGGCTTAACATTGAGAAAGATGACACCGGAGGAAGGATTCACTGGGAATAAGCCACATGTCAACCACTTCAGAATAATTTCACATTCCAGGAGAAACACGTTCGAACTTATATTAGACTGCAAAGAAGGGGTACTTTGTTAGCTACAATGAGACTTCTAAGGCATATCAGATATTCATACCAGGGGCCAGGAGAATTATTGTCAGGATAGATGTCAAATTTATGGAGGAAAAGGCATATAGGAGGTCCAGGGATTTGTCAGTAGCAGTTGATCGGAGTGAGAAGCCAACAAAATCTCCAAGGACAGAGTAGCAGGCTCAGGGACATGACAGTCGAGTACAGTTTCCAATACGAGCACAGGCTCAGGTACAAGTGTTCCTGAGAGTTCGCAAAGCATGGAGCGACAGATTCCGAAGATGCATTAGGAGGATGTCGAAGTCCAAATTCCACATTCCACAGTTGGCAGGAGGAACCGAGAGGTTCAATAGACACTCAAGGATGCTCAAGAGTTTGTCGGGACTCTTAAGACGAGCAAGAGAGAGCAAAGACAACCAAACAGGTACACTGACTACATAGCATTAGTGATTCAGTTCGTGGATAACGGGCCTACTAACTATCACGAGGCTACACAGCAGCAAGTGTGGCATGATGCAATGGTTGAGGAGTATACCTCGTGTTGATTTGGGGTAGCATCGGATGTGCTCTAAGCCTCAAATTTTGCAAGGAGGATTGGGCACAGGTATTCCAAAGAACCCAAAAAGTGTTTTGGGAAATTCCACCCATAAGTGATTTTATTAAAATAATTAATATTTTTAATGGGGTTCCCAAGTCTAAACTTAGGAAAATTAAAATATTAATGTGTATTAATCTAATCAAGGGTGAAACTTCTAGAAAAAGCCACGGATCAAGCCAAAACGATCTGAGCTTTTGATTATGTTTTAATCTAGGTTGTTGGTTGTCCAATAGGAAGATATAAGAAGGGGCTTGAGGGTCATTTGGAAAACACACAAAGAGATAGAGGAAATCGATTTTCTGAAGTGAGAAGTTCTCAGGAGGAAAAATCGATTGAGGAGATCTCTTGCAGTTGAGGGGCAGGGATAGCAACTTCCGGAGAGAGAGATTCTCAGCCGAAGATACATCAACAGAGAGAGGCAATGAGTGATCCAGAAGCCTTGACGCAGAGGCTAACGTAGGGCCAGAAGGGCCACGTAGAACCAGCGCAAAGGAAGAGAGAAGAGTCTGAATTCTGTTGAGGAATTTGATTTCCAGAAGCCGAGAGCTGGGTTGTTAGACCAGGAGGCAGAAAGCGAATTTCTTGGGCAGCATATCGACCAGCCAGAGAAGTGACGCAACACCCAGAAAGCTTGACGCTGGGCTAACGCAGACACAGTGCAAAGGCAGCCAAAAAAGCCGGGGGGCAGTTAGTTTGGGGCTGGATCAGCCAGGATTTCTTAGTGATTGTGTGAGGTAAACTCACAAAGCTTCTGCTAGTATTTCTCTTTGTAACTGAATAACCCTATGAGGTATTCAGTGGTGTATTCAGATTTTGCTATTGCTTAATAATAATAAACCCTCAGAGTTGTTGCACTGGTTTTTCCAGGGACTTTTGTACAAAAATAACTTTTTCCTGTGTGTTTCTATTATCCTTGCTCAGTTTCTATGTTTCAAAATCATATTTAATTTGGTGTAGGCTACTTCAGTAATTTGGTTCAATATTTCATGAAGAAATCTGAAATAAGTTTGTAACATAATTTACAATTTAGGAGAAGTAGATTCAATTGGTTGCAGCAGGATTCCTGAGATTGTTAGATCTAGGAATTTTCACATGGTATGAGAGTTGTTTATGTGAAGCAGGAAGAGCACATCTAGCACTGAAGCAAGGGCCAACTTGCTACAGCAGGCAGCAGTTCGAATCCCCTAAGGGATAGCAAAGTTCTAGCCAGGAGGGCTATATTTTCGTGGGTGTCTCTCTCTAGGTGAGCCGACAGAGAGATAAGATTGCCTGATCGAAAACTTGCCAAGGTAGAGCGAGCTACGCAGAGCCACGCAGAGCTAGAGGGACACAATTTTTGCAAGCTGAGTGTTGGGCAGAAAAGTCGAGGGAATACTTCCTCAATGATTTCTTGTCGAGGAAATCAGTATTTCTCATTTGCTGAGCAACATAGGAGCAGCAGCTTACCAGCTCCATCAGGGAGTGTGTAAGTTAGCATAGGAGCTACGCAGTAGGGAGAAAGAGAGAGGTATTCGACATATTTTGGAGGATATGGCAACCAGTGGATTGAGGGATCATGACAGGTTGGACGGGGCTTCCAACTATGCCATCTGGAAGGCTAGAATGACTTTCCTTCTAGATGAGCGTGCCCTCAAGATGTATGTTGATAATGTGGTAGTTGTCCCGGCGGATGCAAATCTGCTGAAGAAGTACAGAGCTAAGATGGCTAAGGCGAAGAGGATGATCCTAGATGGAGTCAAGGATCACGTGGCGTGCCACGTTGCTAGCAAAGGAACCACTAAGGAGATGTGGGATGCCTTAGCCACATTGTATAAGGGATCTTCTGAGCAGCGGAAGATGTACTTAGAGCAGAAGCTAAGATCTGGATCTTCCGAGTAGCGGAAGATGTACATAGAGCAGAAGCTAAGATCTGCTCAAATGCAGAAGGGAGAACATGTGGATTCGTTCCTCAGGAAACTGAAGGAGACTCGTGATGAGTTGTCGGTTGCAGGACATTCACCACAGGATTCAAAGTTAGTGAGAGTGGCTCTAAATTTCATCTCGGATGAGTGGCAAATCTTTGTCCAGAGTATCCTGGGCAGGGCAGCATTGCCAAATTAGGACGAGATGTGGGCAACTCTGAAACAAGAAGAGTCGAGGAGAGACCTTCTCAAGGTCAAACTTGATGGGAGCAACAGTGGGTCGAAGCCCAAAGTAAAGGAGGAGGATAACGCAGCCCTTGCATCGAAGGGATAGCAAGGGCAACAGAGACGAAAGAAGAACGTCTCCAAGGTGAAATGTTTCAAATGTGGCGAGATGGGCCACTATGCATCCCAGTGTCCTTTGAAGAAAAAGGACAAGTATGAGAAGCATGATCCTAAGGTTGCAACCGCAAAGATCGAACAGGAGGAGGAATTCGCCATGACAGCCAAGATACCTCCCGGAGGGAGGTGGGCTGATATAGAACTATAGTTTGACAAAGTTGTAGATGGGCAAGATCCTTGAGGAGCCCACCTCTTAGATCATCACCTTGCTACGGGAGCCCATGATCGGTAGTAGTGGGATGGTGGAGTTCCAGTTGGTGCCATGGAGTGTTGATTCGACAGATGCAGTGGTTAGTAGCCCCAGAATGTGAGCGGCGCAAAGCAAAGAAGCAGCAGTACAAAGAGGCATAGTGCAAAGCTTCAGCAGCATAATGGCTTCAGAAGAGAGTGTGGGACTAGCAGCAATCAAGATTTCAGCACCGAGGTGTATCCACTGGATACTTGTCTAGTTTTGGGTGTTTTCAGTTGCTTCTCTCAGCAACTGAATTGCAGTACGGATGCAGTGTTAGTAGTGGTAGTGCTAGCATCATAGCATATGCAGCATTTGAGAGGGAGTTGCAGTACAAATGTAGCATTGGGAGTGGCAGTGTCAAAGGCAGCAATACAGTAGCAGCAGCAGCGCAGTAGTTGGTGGATAGCATGTCAGACATCAACAACGCAAAGGACGATGCTTCAGAGTCAAAGAAGTATGCAGTAACTGTGTATTGTTAGAGCACATTCCTCGCTAAGAGGGAGTGTTGATTTGGGGTAGCATCAGATGTACTCTAAACCTCAAATTTTGCAAGGAGGCTTGGGCACAGGTATTCCAAAGAACCCAAAAAGCGTTTTGGGAAATTCCACCCAGAAGTGATTTTATTAAAATAATTGATATTTTTAATGGGGTTCCTAAGTCTAAACTTAGGAAAATTAAAATATTAATGGGTCTTAATCTAATCAGGAGTGAAACTTCTAGAAAAAGCCACGGATCAAGCCAAAACGATCTAGGCCTTTGATTATGTTTTAATCTAGGCCGTTGGTTGTCCAACAAGAAGATATAAGAAGGGGTTTGAGGGTCATTTGGAAAACACAGAGAGAGAGGAAATCGATTTTCTGAAGTGAGAAGTTCTCGGGAGGAAAAACCGATTGAGGAGATCTCTTGCAGTTGAGGGGCAGGGATAGCAGCTTTCGGAGAGAGATTCTCAGCCGGAGATACATCAACAAAGAGAGGCAATGAGTGATCGAGAAGCCTTGACGCAGAGGCTGACACAGGGCTAGAAGGGCCACACAAAACCAGCGTAGAGGGAGAGAGAGGAGTCTGAATTCTGTAGAGGAATTCGATTTTCAGAAGCCGGGAGCTAGGGTGTGAGATCGGGAGGCAGAAATCGAATTTCTTGGGCAACAGATCGACCAGCCAAAGAAGTGACGCAGCACCCAAAGAGCTTGACGCAGACACTGGGTAGAGGCAGCCAGAAAAGTCGAGGGGCAATCAGTTTGGGGCTAGATCAACCAGGATTTCTCAGTGATTGTGTGAGGTAAACTCACAAAGCTTCTACCACTATTTCTCTCTATAACTGAATAACCCTGTGAGGTATTTAGTGACATATTCATATTTTACTACTGCTTAATAATAACAAACCCTCAAAGTTGTTGCACCGGTTTTCCCGCATTAGGTTTTTCCGAGGACTTTTGTACAAAAATAACTCTGTCCTATGTGTTTCTATTTTCCTTGCTCAGTTTCTATGTTTCATAATCATATTTAATTTGGTGTAGGTTGCTTCAGTAACTTGCTTCAATATTTCATGAAGAAATCTGAAATAAGTTTGTAACATAATTTACAATCTAGGAGAAGTAGATTCAGTTGGTTGTAGTAGGATTCCTGAGATTGTTAGATCTAGGAATTTTCACACCTTGATCATGCAAAACATGTTTGGGAGGTGGTGCCTAGACTGACAGACAAAGCGATTGTTGGATCATGTTGGATCTACAAGATCAAGGACAGTGTAGATAGCAACACCAAGAAATACAAGGCAAGGTTTATGACCAATGGTTCTCTCAAAAGGAGGGAATAGACTATGAGTAGACATTCGCTCTTGTGGCCAAGTATACTTCTATTAGGGCAGTGATCTCATTAACAGCACAGACGGGACGACAAATCCATCAGATGGATGTCAAGACAACATTCCTCAATGGCGATTTGGAGGAGGAAGTGTACATTGAAAAATCAAAGTGCTTTGTAGCACACAGCAATGAGACCCATATGTGCAGACTAAAGAGATCTTTATACGGGCTCAAGCAAGCTCCCAAGGTGTGGTATGAATGCATAGAAAGTTACTTGCAGGGGATGGGCTTCGTGAAGAGTGAGGCGAATGCAAACCTCTAATACTTGATGGCTAGGGGTGAGGTACTCATTCTTGTCCTATATGTGGATGACTTGTTCTTGACAAGTTCATTGGGACACAGAGGAATGCAAGAGAGACCTTACAACAAAGTTCAAGGTGAAATATTTGGGGCTTATGCACTACTTTCTAAGCATGGAGGTGTGGCAGACAAATGGGGAGATTTTCCTTGGGCAAGGGAAATACTACATCAAGATCTTGAGGAGATTCGAGATGGAATATTACAGAGCCATGTCTACACCCATGATAACCAATTGGAGGAAGGTAGATATATCTAGGGAGAAGGATGTGGACCCCATGCTCTACAGACAGTTGATCGACTCTCTTATGTATTTGGTCAACACAAAGCCAATTATATCCTTTGTGGTAAACTCTCTTAGTCAATTCATGGTTGAACTGAAGAGGGTGCTTTAGACAGCAGTGAAGCATTTGTTATGTTATTTACGAGCTACAATAGAGTATGCGTTCAAATATACTCGAGGTGATGGTATCAAGTTGATGGGCTATACTAACGCAAACTCGGCAAACAGTGCAATGGACATGAAAAGCACTTCAGGGTGTTGCTTCAGCATGCGATTGGGAGTTGTCTCTTGGTACAGCAGGAAGTAGAAGTCTGTGGCATTGAGCTCTATAGAATCAGAGTACATAGCAGCTAGCATGGCAACATGTCAAGCCATTTATCTTCAAGAGCTATTAGTAGCCTTGTTTGGTCGGAGGGTGAAGACAACAGTGGTACACTGCAACAATCGGAGTTGCACCAAGCTATCTGAGAATATGGTGTTTCATGATAGGTCTAAGCATATAGACATCAGATATCATTCCATCAAGGATTGTGTACAGCCCAAGACAGTTCAACTACAATATATACCTATAGGTTAGAAGGTAGCAAATATCCTGACGAAGGACTTGGGAAAGGCGAGATTCATCTTATTCAGAGATAAGATTGGTGTTGTGCAGAACACCTTCCTCACTAAGAGAGAGTGGTAGTTTATGTAACTCAAACAATGGTTCTAGTCTCAAGTGGTATCAATGAGGCTAGGAACACACTTGGATCAATTATCTCCAAGCCCAATTTATTTTATAAAGGTAAAAATGTCTTAATTAGGTTTATTAACCAGTTTCAATTATTTTCCTAACTCTAAATTAGGGAAATACGTTAATTAATCAATATTAACTAAGACAAGTTGATTTCTCTCTAGTGACTTCTAGAAAAGTGACATGTTGGGATCAAGATGATCTTAGACATCGATTGTGATTAGATTGTGACCATTGATTTGTCAACGAGATATTATAAGAATAAATCGATGGGGCTCTTAGAGACAAAATTCGAGTGAGCAAAGAAGGAGCCATGATAGTGTGGGAGACACCAAGAGCGAGGTTTTAGCAGGAGAAATTGGAGTGAGATTTGTCAGAGGAAATTCTTCATAGTCATTCTAGTTTTCTGAGAGACCGAAGGAGGCCAAATTATTCTACAAAAGGCCAGCCAAATTTACCAATGTGAGTTGCCAGTTGCCAGAGCGATTCACTGGAGGCAATGCGAATAGGCTAAGTGAATTACTGGAGGCAGATAAACTTGCAGGATCGATTTTCAGAGGAAGAGCGTGTTGCCAGAAAGGCCAATGCACATTTCTAATGGCCAGTGCAAGTTCACAAAGGCAAAGCGAATTGCTCGGGAGAAGTTGAATTGATTTGCATAGGTTCGATTTAGTCAACTTTAGTGAAGACAAAAATTGTCGGAGCTTTGCTAGTGGAAGGCAAGTAGTTTATGTACATTCTCAATTTGCTGAAGAATTATTAAAATAAACCACATCTGCAGAACTTGTTTTCCCCATCTTCAGGTTTTTCCAAGGACAATTTGTCCAAAATAATGGTGTCGATTTTATGTGTGTGATGTTTTCTTAGTTCATGTGGCTTATTGTTTGGTGAAATTTGTATTTGTGTTTTATTCAGTATTTGCAGTAAATAATATTTTGGGACAAATAACCTATAAAAGATAGGAGAATAATAACATGATTAACTACAATAGAATTTTCACACAAATAGGGCTTGAAGATATGTGAAGAAGTTGTATTCAAGCCATACACTGAAGTGCCATGACTAGTCCAAATGAATTTTAGGCTATATGAGAGTGAGTGAGTGCCCTAGCTAGCAACAGATGCACCATTGCAATGAATATGTTAAAGTCAAAATAACATGCAACCCAAATAGTAAAGGAAGAACCATGAGATGACAAAGGAAAGGACCAAGAAAGGCAACCTTCAAATGACAACCCAAGCAACAAGTCACATTTTCAAAAACCATCTCATAGGATTAAAAGTGCCATTAATATGTGCCATTTTTTATTAAAACATAAATCTTCCCCGATCTCAACATTACAACAAGGGCTAAGGAGGGACAAAATCACCACACTTAGTCTATTTTCGTTGGCAAAGACTTGTCTTCAAAGAGATCATTTACAGCAATAACAACACTAGCTACTCAACATGAAACCCAAAATATCCAAGAGAAAAGATCAAGCAACAACTCACATTTTCAATAACCGTCTCATAGGATTAAAAGAGCCATTAACATGCACCCTCTTTTATCCTTTATCCCCATACTTATTTCTACTATTCTCTTAGGGGTTGAGCAAATGATTAGTAAATGCAAAGGTTATAAGGATGGTAAGGGGTGTACCGGTTGGCAGACATGTTTGCAGACATGTTTTAATAACACATATATTATTTTTCAATGATATACTACATTTTGTTCTAGAAATCCTTGGGAAATTCGCAAAGTGATGGATATTTTAAGCCTATATTGTTTGGGACTGGGATGAAGGTGAACAGACATAAGTCAATCGCTTATGTTTTTTCTCTCGATGATAATCTTTTGGCTTAGTTGGAGGTTGTACTACCCTATGCTCGAGGAAATCCAAAATAAGGGATAAGATACCTTGGGTTTAATATCCAACCAAATAACTATAATAAAGTTAAATAACACTGGTTGGTTGGTTGAGTTGGAAAAAGGATTCATTTTTGGTGCAATAGGTGGTTGTCCAAAGTAGGTAGGTTGGTATTGGTCAAATCAGTTCTAGAAGCTCTATCAATTTATTGGCACCTCCTAGTGTACATACCAAAAGGTATCTTAGAAAAGATATGTTATATTTATTATATTTAGAGATGCAGTGGGGAGTATAAAGGGTTGCATTTGGCCAACAGGAAAAGGATTGGCCTTCCAAAAGAATGGGGAGGATGGGGCCTAAAGAATGCCCATCTTTTTGGATAGCCATTTGTAGCTTGATCTCCTCGGAATTTCGTTTTCGAGTCCAATTAGTGGAGAGAGATCCTCCTTAACAAATATATTGCCCCTGGGCCCTGACTCCGTGATTGATTAGGTACGAGAGGTGTTACCTGTTAATTTTTTATAGCTTGGGAGGTACTCCAAGCCCTAGGGTTCAGGTTTTGGAGGTTGGATCGCCACAAAAGTCATTTATGGGCTTAGAACCCAAGGTTGGGGTTTTGCACCCATCGATGTTTGGGCCAAAACCGTGAGGCATTTTGTACACGTGATGGATGGAGATGATAGAGGATGGCGAGGAGAATCCAACGCTTCAAGAATCATCAAAATCTGAGATGTCCATGATGAGATATGATTTTTTTAAGTTGACAATGAATTTTTGGGCATTCAAGTCATGTAGGCTTGAAGTGGAAATTCTGGAAAGCCCTTCTAAGGTGTATAAAGAGAAGGTGAATGAGTTCATGTCTAAGCATCCAAGTGAGCAATACATGGGCAGCAAGAAGAGTGAAGAAGAAACTCGGCTAAGGGAATAAGGGCACCTATGTTTGGCCGCAGGATAGAGGGCATTTCAACGAGGGAGGAAAGGATTGTTTGGCAGCCTTTCCATGATTGTTTGAAGGGTTGTTTCATCCTACAGTAGGATCGAAGATAAGGAGGTAAGTGCAGGTCTGTATTGGTGACAAATAAGTGTGGGTTTCTATGTTTTTATGCAATTCGTAAGCCTTGGAGGCTGGTGTGGGTAGGTCACAGGGCTTAACACCTAAGAACGGGGCTACATAGGGTTGTCTGGGGGTTAATAAGTGCCAAGATCAGCAGCGTATAGGCAAAAGAGTCTCATAAATAGAAGTCGCAGCTGAAGAAGGGACTGTGAGGGTGTATTGTAGAGCTAACGTAGGTTACTGTTATGCCCTAACCAGGTCACAGTCATACAGCAGTTTGTACACCAGACTTGGGTTATGTTTGCGGCCAGATTTGGACTTGTATTGGGTCTAGGTTTAGACCAGTTTTGGATCATATTTGTTGCAGACTATGGGAGCCATGTGTTAGGGTTGTCTTGGGTGTTAAGAAACCCTAAGTAGGAGCAGATCTTACAGTGGAGGGATTGGGTGCCATTGGACTGGTGGAGGGCAGCACGTTGGTAGCCCAAAGTAGCCCTTGACAAGCAGTCATAAAGGGAGTTTGACAGTTGAAGGTTGGGTGAATATTGAAGCCTAATGTGCAATACATTGATGGACTAGTGGACTGCTAGATTGGCAGATTGGAGCTCAGGTATAAGCCAGCCTAGAAGAGCAGATTGATGACCCCATGTTCATTGGAGCAGAAGTGACTTACAACAGTGATAGGTGGAAACCCTCCTGGAGTCTCTATGTGTTGTCCTTTGATGGACTAAGGGGTAGTTAGAGAGCAAATCGGAAGCAAAGGACCGACAAGACGAGATACGACATAGATGTTGTGATTGGAGCAAGATTGTCAGTGTATCTTGTATTCTTGTTCTTGTGGATTATTGAGGGCCATGATCCCTTGTACGGGAGCCCTAGACTGTTGTATTATTCAATTGGTTTAATATAACGGAGATTGGGTTGTTGCACAATATTTTGTAAAAAGTTGTCTATACTTGTGCATGTGTGATTTACTGCTATTTATATTCCGTTGTGCAAAGTAGCTTTGTTGAGATTCTTGGTTTGGTAGCGTCAGAGATTTTAAGATTCTATCCCAGACACCAAGGTCATGGAAATTCAACATTACCCACCAAAATGGGTAAACCCCATAGGAGAAAACTTTTTCCCCTATTTTGGGCATTCACCCAACCAACGGCCTTACACATTGTTCATTGATATGATATGCCAGTTTTCTCCACCATTTGCACTGGTCATCCATCATTCCTCTTGAATGAAAGTGGGCTACCACTCAACAGATACTTTGACCATTTTGCAATCGAGTGCTTTTACCTAATGTTTTGGGCATTTTTACGCGAATAAAGGGATGATATGGATAATTGACTGATCTTGACTATAAACTTGTCCTCTCACCTTACCAAGGGGGTTAATCTTTAGCCCTAGTCCAATGAGACCTCCTTTAAGGCCTTAGAATAATAGGAGGGGGCACTACTTGAGAAACTTGGATTGAAGTAGTGTGTTCATTACCCTTTCCCCCTTGCTCCATGCAAAAATTTGATATATCTATATTTAAAATTCCTAAGACTCCATTACCCAAGTAGGGAAAAGGCACTAACATCCCTTTTGATAATCAAAATCTTAAAAACTTTACCCTTTTCCTCTCTCTTATCCTTATCCTAAGGCAATGTTAGAGCCGATTTGGCATTACTTCACCTTGTTTGACCTCATCACCTCAAAATCTAGTTTTTTTCCTTTGGTGAAAATTGCCTTATTATGGCTAATGTCATCAACCTTAAGCAATTTAGGGCCTCTTGAAAACACTAGTTCAGCAAAAAGGCTTCAACTTAGGGCTTGTTAAAGGTTTTCCATTCCATATTGTTGATCATACCCTTAAAGCAAACTTTTTCCTTGTGCTTGTCTGCCTAGATGCATTGTTATTGAATCCTATTTTGAAACCCTAGGCTTCAAGTGCTCTTCTCTAGGCTTCTTCATTAGTAGATTGTTCCTTTACATAAAGAATTGTGCCCTAATCCAAGTAAGAAATACCTTGATCAAGTCTATCTTACATCACCTTGATCCCATTGACATAGAATACCTTTAGATGATATAATTGGTAAGCCTCCCGTGGGGTGAAATTCCACTAAAGAGCAAGTTGGAGTGCTAAGGTGACAATGGCAACCACCTCATTGTTGCATCTTAGTCTAGTTCTCACCTTGTGAGGCATCTCACAAGGCTTATTATATTCTGAGGCAACATAATAAATCGAGGGGATTTGAACCTCACACCTCATACTTTCCATAAGATTCCATATCATTCCCATCACCAATCAAGTTGCCCCATGGGGGAAAGTAAATATTGATATTAATTGCCTACCAAGAGCATAATTTGAGAATGCAAGGGCCTGGGGTCACACATAATTGCCTAATGTGGTAATCGAGCAAGATATAGGAGAACAAAACACCAAAGAGAGCAACAAGACAATTTAACTAAAAGAAGTGGCAAGAACTATACAATTTAATAGATTGAAAAAGAAAGTGAATACACTTATCAAGTTAGATTCAGTTAGTTTGCGAGTTGGGATAGTTGTGACATAGCATCCACAACTATGTTTCAAGCACTAATATAGAGGTTAGACCTCTTTCATAGGACACACATGTAAGAAACACATTTTAAACTTTTATAATGACTTATTACTGTAATCAAACCTCTATTTTAGGCACTAAAAGAGACCTCTCTCATAGCATGGGCATTTAGGCATCACATTTTAATGACTTAGTAGCATAGACTAAACCATGGACGAAATCAAATTTTGATCATAATTGTTGGGCATAATCATGGTGTATTTAATTAGTGTTATATGTGAAGGTTATTGGCATGTAATAATCCACAAGGCACTTCCCCTTATTCCAAGGATGGTACTCAAGGTAAATTGGATTCTATACAAGTTCAAAGTTTTGACATGTCACTTATGGGAATAAAACCTAAGTGGAGAGAACAAAACTCAATCACATAATCACTCAAGCTAAACCCAATTGATTAGTACATGTTGCTATAGCAACTAGTTACACTTTCAAAAGGCTCTTTTAAAATCTTCAAAAGTATTAAGAAAAAAAAATTGGACATTAATGTAAGTGACATCACATAGTATAAAAACAGAATCCAATAATGAAATCTTTACAAGAATTTATAGGGAATGAAGAATGCAAAAGAAATGTGTAAATAAAATATATTAACATGTAAAATAAAATATTTTTTCAAATTAATTTTCTATATAAAAACCAATCAATAATTTAACTTTTTAATGTAACTTTTTATTCATTATTAATTATTTAATAACTTTTTTAGTAACTTTATTTTTTATTAATTAAATATAACTTTTAATAATAAAAAAAACTAAATTAAACATGTCTCCTAAATATACACTAAAGTTTCATACTATATGTAAATTTCTTACGTATACACAAAAGTTTCACACTATATCTAAATTTGTGAGTGGTCTAAACTCTAAAGGATAATATTACCCATTTACAATATTAATTATCCTACCTTAATCATTTAACCCCATCCCATTAATACTAATAAATAATTAGAGTAGAAAAATAAAATAATAATAACAAAATGATCAATCAAATTTACTCTTATGTAAAATAAAATCAAAAAATAAAAATAAAAATCTCTGGTTATATGTGGGTGGAGCTAGGATAATGTGTGTACCTACCATGAGATGCCTCAAAGGGGTAGAAAAACCACGATGAGAGGAGTTCCAGACTTGGGGTTGCCTTCCTAATTGCATGATTGCATGACCTGTCGTACTGCCATGCACAAAGATGGTTGAATCGCGCAGTGAGAAAATAAAATTAGATTATATTAATTTAATCCTAAATATTGAATTTGAAATAGAAAATGCTAAAGTCACACTTAATTCAATTATTTCACACTTAATTCAATTATTGTAGAATAGCAGAGTCACATTCGCATGGGCTACTTTTAATACACCAAACTAAATTAGAAGGAAAAAAAGCCATACAAGACTTTGAAATGATGTTCAGAATAACAATTCAATCAACATCCAAGAAAGTCATTAAGGAACCCATCACACAATTTAATCAATATCTAAAGAAACCATTAATTAGAAAGGTTATTCCGCCCTTGGCCTATAAAAGAATGAGTCAAGTCACACGACTTTGTTTATACATCAAATGATTGAAAAATAATTATTATAAAACAAATCAATATCTTATTATTGGAGCTATAATTTACACTTAATAGTACAAGTGCATGAATTTGAAAAGCATTCAAAACAATAGTTACTCGCAAATGCAATAGATAATCAATAATAAAAACCAAACCACTTGTTTTTCATCGCCTATAAAATGATACTTACTATGCAAATGCAATAAATCATTTAAAATACAAAAACAAAAAAAAACCACCCAACACTCCTTGCTTGCCATACAACTTTTTTTAACTTTTCTTTCCACCCCAAACAAATCCATAAAAATAAAAAGATTATTGGTAAACAAATCTATAATTTATAATTAGTCATAGAGTAGAGAAATTTGATCCAAGTACTCATCATTATAAGTAGCAGGATGGAAAAGCAGGGGTGAACTTCACTGGTTGGCTGGTTAAGGAAGAGGATTCCCTATCACCTTGAAAAGTAGGAAAAAAGGGTAAAAAAACAATCCTCGTGGCATGGCGGGGCATTGACAATAATGATGATATGCAGGTCCGAAATAATGGAAAGCAGGAACACTACTTGCTTGGTTATGTGTTGTAAAGATCGAGATGGAAAGGCAACTTGAAAGGGAAAACCAAGCAATGACCCAGACTATGCGAGTGAGGAATAAAACGCAGAAAAATACCTGCAACCGAGATGGAAATTCGTTGCCAGTTGCCATAAGAGAGGGATGTCCTGTCAAACTAGCCTGAAAATGTGTCAAAAAAATAAATCATAATCCGACCAACTAAAATTGTTAACCCAATCAACTGCAAATTTGAAACTCTAAACCGGACTCGAGTACAGAACTCTAAAAGAAAATTCTAAACAGAACTCAAGTACAGAAATTCTAAATCAGCCAAAATTCTAAACAGAATTCTTCTAGGTCGAGAGACATACCCAGAACCAGCGGTTAGGAATCCAAATCCATATCCAATAGCATTAGAGGCCGAACCAAATCCATATCCACAGAAAAACAAATGTCATCTCCAAGAAATCGCAATCTCTTAAATCTAATCTTCGGTTCTATTTCTGAAAAAATGAAATTCTAAATCGGATTGAGTACAGACCTCTAAAAGAAAATTTAAATACCACAACACTGGCATAATTTGTTCCACAAATTTGAGCGCACCAGTCATGCTGTAAAACTTCGGTAACCTCGCCTGGTGGTGACGCTTTTATATATGTTATTACTTTGGTATGACGTTATTTCAATCATTTAGTGAAGAGCGCTGCAAGAGAATGGCTTCCTTTTAATGGATCTTTAAAAGACAAATAATCACATCGCAGTATGATTATCTTGGCGAACTCGTTGGATTTGTATTCGTGAGCTCCTTTCCTTTCCATGCAATATGTTACACAAACACACACCAGGAAAAAATCTACATCACCGCTCTGTGCAAAATAAGAAGAGAAAATCAGCATTACATTTACTGATAATCTGTATTACTGCTCTGGACAAAATAACAAAACCAGAGCACTGCGCTCTGTACTAAATGCAGTTGCAGAAAAAGAAAGCAGAGCATACAGCAAAGATTTGGGGTTTAGCAATTTTCATGGAAAGACTGGGCGGTTTTGTGGCTTTGGGACTCTTACGACTAACTCCAACGCAACGATTGCATCCTGTACAAACTCGTACTCGGACAGCAAGCTCCTGTACAAAGTCGTGCTTCGAGCCGTCGACAGCAGGCTCTGCACATGCATGAGTTGAAAACCCAGGAAAACAGATGTCGTCTCTTCATAAATTGAACTCTCTCCAGAAATGTCATCTCGGGTTCTATTTTGAAACCCACGACAACCGCCCGCGGGCCCGATCTACTCTTTTGGACCACATTATGGTATGCTTCGAAGTTAATGGAAATGATTTTGTTAAAAAGTTAATGTACACGACAGGTAACTAATGTACACATCAGCGCATTAAAATTTGTGCTCAACGTTTAAGTTTGTGAGACAGATATTCTCCACACCTTTTCCAAGATTAAAAACGTGTGTGGGAAAGAAAGTGGTCGGGAAAGACCAAACAAAATAAATGATGGAGAAAAAAAATATATAAAATTACGACTTTTTTCGAACAATAAAAATGATTTTATTTCAAAGTTATTAATATTTTTTAAATTCAATGAAAACGATGGGTAACAAATCTACATGTCAACTCATCAACGTCCTTATCAACAATATTCTCAATGACCTTTCCATAATTAAAAATGTGTGGCAACCAAAGTAGTTATACTCATGAGCGCCCACCAAAATGAATGATGGATCTTTTAAAACAACTTAATTTTATTAATTATTTAGATGATTAAGAATTTTGTTGAAAATAGTTTTCAAGATTGATGTAACACTTTGAATACTCAATTTTTTTTTAAGAAATTCAAAATATTTTGTTAAATTAGAAATTTGTTAAATGATATAAATTTTTAGGTTATTTATAGAATATTTATTTGAAAAGTTCGTATGAAATTAAATTTTAAAATAGTAAAACGAAAAATTAAATTATTAAATATTTTATTTTAAAAAATAATATAATAAAATAAAATTATTTTAAAAATAAATTAATTATTTATTAAGGTAATTTTAAAAAAGAATTAAATAGGAGTTAATTAATTTTAATAAGATTTTAAATTAATGATGAATAAGAGTATTGATAAGGTTTTTTTTGTGATAGTTTATTGGTGAGATGTGTTATGTAACACCTCTGTCACACTCCTGAATAATATAAAATAAAATTAAATAAAACTAATGGTACTTTATTATAAAACTTCTCTTCTACCATAAACATTACTGTGCGATTTAACCATTACACAACTGCGATATGGTAATATATTTCGGTCCTATGATAAATGTCTAACGTTTATACAACCCATTGACCTAAGGTTGGCTGGACTACATGGGTGACATGTGTGTTGAACGGCAATCGGAAAAACGTTATGTCCGACCCATAGCCCTTTCCGGCGTTGAGTTGTTGGCAGCTTTTAATTCTCTTGTCAGCGTTTCGATAGGTGGCATGGCTCACCCGCTTGGCCATGTGACTCATTGGTTTCTGCACTCTCGGCCTTCCCGCCTTGGATTCCCGCGCTACCTCAACGGCGGAGATCTGTTGCTCAGATCGGAGGGCTGGAAAGTGTTTAAGGGTTTGGGGGTCATTCATAAACCCCTGAGAATGTGCCTGTGGTTCATTTGGGAACAAGAGGGTCTCTCGGCACTCCTCTGGTTATTCAAGCTCCGGGTTCGAATCCGTTCATCGCCGCTCCTGAACTTCGTCTACAGCACAGAGGTCTTGAGGTTCCCCTTCACGGGCTTGCACAGGTATCATACACATTTTTCTTTTTATGGTTTTCTGTCTTTCGACACAGTCGTTTACTACAGGCTATACACCTTCTACTCGGCTCAGGTCTTGCATGCATTTAGAATGTGATTGTTGTTGTTTTGGAAGCTCATACTGACTGGTGATTTTGTTACGGTTGTGTGCAGATGAGGCTCGTTACAACCTTCCCCCTACCGCCTGTGGGATGACAGAGCCAGCGTCTCGACCCCTTCGTCTCCTTCCAGGTAAGCAGTTGACCCTTTAACCGGGTGCGAAGTCTGAGGATTACTCTGTCCCTGGTGTGCCGCATGTTCTATTTATGTTGTTTTCTTCTGTTATATACCAGACGAGGAATTCCCACAGGAGATCCTCATGGCTTGCATGCGTTTTCCTATTCTCAGGGTTACGTTTTCGACCTACCCTGCTGAGCTATGAGCTACAGGCAGACTTCTCTTGCGCCTGAACCTCGTACAGCAGTTGATCGATTTGAGGGCAATCTTGTCTTCCTGTGTTTTTAGGCATTTTATGCCTCTGTTGTATGTATATGTGGAGACAGTTGTAGAACCGGCCGCTGTGTCGGGCCTTGCTGGTCAAGGATATTTCATCTGGACAAATGAACACATATTTTGATTTTGATATATATATATATATATATATATATATATATATATATATATATATATATATATATATATATATATATATATATATATATTTCAATGTTTACATTTCAGACCATCGCTCTTATTTATCTTGCGGTCTATGTTGCTAATTTATTCCTGGTCCTTCCGGAATGGTTGCAGTATACCCATTTGATAATGTCATTGTTATTCTGATACAGTTAAATGTTATGTCCGTTTCCTTGAACGGTATGGAAGTTTCGTTCCACTTATATATATAGTAAGATCATTTCAATAATGCTTAGCGGTTCCTTTCTTACTATTCTTCGGTTAAATCCTATTCGTGCAGTGGTGAAATGTTTCATTTCCAGTCGTTGCAGAGTTTAGGTTATAACAAGTTTTATGGTATCGTTACAGCGAATACATATGCATATTGTCTGTTGTTGTATGATTACACCTGCGGTTATCTACGCGGCCGTGTTCATACGGTTGAACGCATTCATTCTTGAAATGTTTACTTCTTAGTACCGTTTTTGGTTAACTGCGATTGATTTTGCTGATATACAACAACTTTGTAGCGTTTACTCTTACCGGTGGTAGTTTTCTCTGTGGGTATGCATTTCCTCTTGCAGTCACAGTTTCGTTATAACTCTCGACTCTGAAGTTTGTTAGATATATGTTTTGTTTAATGGTATTCAGTTGGCATGCTTATGTCCGTGCTTTAATGAAAAGAAATTTATGGTCTTGGTTTTCCTTTGCACAGGAATCTTTAAGGTTTTCCAGTCGTTTTCCTTGGTGTACTTAACTGCTTGAATATCCACCACGGTATTCTGGTCCGTGTGAAATTCTTATATGTTTTCTTTATTTTGAACTACCCTTAGCGCACTGGTTATCTCTTTGTAATTGTCTAGCATCTAAATATTCTGACATTTTAATATAAATGTTCACCTGATACGAATATACTAAGCAATATGATATCAAAGGAAGATATAAGTTATAAAGGTCTAATTTGCCGACTACTGTAAATTTTATCTGTAGTGTAGTCAACATTCATTACTGAACTAATTTCTCTTCGTTGCTAACTCGTACCTGGTTCGCCAGTGTTGTGAATAAGTACTTCAGAAAATTCACCTGCAATCCATATTCGCTCTTAACCACCCAACCTTGAGATCCATCGCTAAGACTGGATTCTCCCCCCGAGCTATCTTGCAGGCCTGCAGCCCTCAACAAGATACATGCACCTCGTGCCTGGTCATCTGGTCCCTACCAGACTTAACCAGTTTCTTGTTATCTTTTTTTTCTTTGGAATCCTTCTGTCTGTCACAACAGCACAGAATTCCTCCTCCCTCTACCCAGGACTTTTCCCCCGTTTGGGAGGGTAGTTTCAGTCAGTTTTCATAACTGATTTTCTCTTTTCAAATCCTCCTTTCAGAGGCTGCCAGCATTTCAAGAAATATATATTTCCAATATATTTTAAATTCACCAATAGGATAATATAATTAGAGTTTTGTTTTTTTTTGTAAATAAAAGAACAACAAACTTTCAACTCTATCTCTTACCACAGTAAAATTCCCACATTTACATTTTTCCGGGGTCATCACAACCTCGTTCACTTTTTTAGACTTTTTTTGGGTATTAGAAGGTGTTACTTTTATTCAACTCCACCTCTATATTCTTTTCATAGACATGGGGTCTTAAAATTCCTTAATTCTCAACTTGTTTGAAACTAAAATATGATACCACCATCATGTCAAACTCGTCAAGAGCTTTCTGGCGATATAATTTTTGTCGCGGTCTGAGCTATGGATCAAAAGTTATGGCCATTTGAACCTAGCCCTTTTTAGGTCTTGTCACATCACTGCACATTGTCATTTATATTCCATCGTGGCACAAGCCACATTATACTTCGCCTAGCCCACTAGATAATTGTTTTATTGTTATGTGCCCCTTTATTATTATAACCCAAATCTCAGTCTCGACATGTTCCCCCCCTAGTCCATTGTTGTATAAATCACAGATGGCCCAAGGCAAGATGACAATTCCTTCCATGTCAATTGACAGGTGGAATTCCTCGTCTCGACCCCTATCCCTCGACGTATTTCCTTGGCCCAGCACGTACATTGCTCTTTAATAATGGCTCGGGCAAGACGGAGTCCTTCCATGTCAAATGACGGGAGGACTTCCCATCTCAGCCCCCTATCAATCTCGCTCATCCATCACACAAATTTCAATACAAATGGCTCAAGGCGAGACGAAAAAGCCTCCATGTCAAAAGATGGAAGGATTTCTTGTCTTGACCCCCGTCAACCTCCCTGTTTACTGTCATGGTCATTACTACAGCGAGATCTTGAGGCTCGGGCCCTCAAGACATGAAATATATATGTTAAGTGTCTACAATCACTTCTAGTCTTGCCCTTTGTATACCTCGTCCTCTCCTCATCATTACCACAACAATATACACCAAGGCCAAGGGTTGAGATGACATCACTATGTCATCATGTTGATGTCATCCCAAGATGGCATCATGTTGATGACACACCCTCCACATGGTGTCCTCTAAGGTTGTCATGTGTCACTCATTTTTTGACTATTTGGCCCTCTGGTACGGTTGTTTGTGGCTACCACATCAGCCTTCATCCACGTCACTCTGCCACGTGCCTTACCACTAGTGCTTCACGTCGTTGCCACCTCCATGTCATTGTGCCACCTCATCCCAAATCCTAGGTCCCACCAAGGTCCTAGCCTTTATGAAAACATGGATTTTTTGTTATAAATATTTTATACCATTTGGTGGAGCTTGGCCTTTAGCCTCCACCTCATCTCGCATTGTCGTATCCTTGGTGATGATACCATGGACCAATCCCCCTTCAAGGGTGAGATCGAGACATGAAAGTATCTATCTTGCGATGGGGAAGTTGTCTTCTCTCTCCCAGCCATGCTCCCCTTTTTATTTTTATTTTTTTGGGCATGTGTTATCAAGGCATGACTCTCTCTAGGGTGAGAATGAGAACCCACCTGTTATATAATGGGAAGTGGCCCTCTATCAAGCCTCTCGACTGCTCCCCGACCTAAACTATATGTGTATACATACATACATATATGTCACAGAGGGATGTCAGTGATACAACCAAATCCGTCTATCTCTTATGATCTTTAATATATATAGAGAGAGAGAGAGAAAACACAACCCAACTCATAGGAACTGAGATTTACGTTCTCAATTCAAGGCCTTAACGCACTGACTTAACTGATCCTCGATAATGTGTTGGAAACAAGCACATTCATGATTATTACAAGTACATATATATAGGGGAAAACCTCCTTTTAATTATATTCAATAGCCCAAGGCCATAGAACACAAGTCATTTCATTACCATTGTTTAATTAGTAAAATAAAGAGTCCATATGTCTCTCACGCCATGGCTTTTAACAAGTATCCACTTATTAGTAAACACAGGAACATAATTCCCTCATTTATTATACAAGATTATAAATTCCCCATTAAAATACCATGAACTTATTGTGAATATAACAACAACGCCATGAGTCTCAAGCTCCCATCTCATGTATATTACTCATGCACGCATTCATTTGAAACATTCAAGAAATAATTGGTCCTTATTAGTCATGCATACCATAACACAACAACATAAAACAATTACATTGAAATAATAGTCATTACAAACTTTAACTATTCTTTCCAACTAATAGATGTCATTCCATGAGCAAGGGAGGCATTAACCATCAATGGGAAGCAAACCACAAAAACTAGGATAACAAATAATCAGTATTTAGAACAACCAGCCTCCAACCCATATATGCTCTTAGCCACTTATAGCATTCAAATTGTGGGATTCCACACCCCAAACAACACACACACACACACACTCTTAGCATTCAATTAGATCATGCAATGCTACGTATATCTAAGCAACACGGGGATTCCCCAAATCCCTTATATCAAATGGACACCCCAACCTCATCTCATCCCAAGTATATAAAAACACATCACTTAAACAACAATGTTGGTTTACCACAAATAACCATGCACACTAAGTCATATAGGCAATATTGTAATAATTAAAGAAACGGTGTGCATCTAAGGACACAACAATAGGCTACCTAGGCCTATAAAATACAATATGGTAACACATATAATGTCAAAGCATCTAATCATTCATTTATTTACACATTGAACATGGACACTTCCATTCATCATACATACTACATAACAACAATACAATCATTTTAGTAAGATATCATTCACAACCACATAAGCAAACCACTTATCTTGCATTGTAGATGAAACTGGCAACTAAGATTGGGACTATAACTCTCCACCCAACCTTAGATTGATTGTACTATGATATTGCTTGTAATCAATCACCCGCAAGTTAGGTTTTGTCCTTAAAGAGGAGTGCTCAAGGGAAATATAAACTAGATAGTCAATCATTACAGGAAATCAAACCTCCATTGTAACCATATGACTAATAACCTTTCTCGACACCTTGGTGTGTGCACACACGGCCTAGCCCTAACCTGTGTAGCCTTTCAACTTCTCTTCCACACATTTTCCAATGCATTATTGCCTCCCATCCTCCTTGATGTTTGTGTAAAACCTCCATGTGGATGTCTTCTCCTTTTCCATTCACCACATTGTCACTTGTTTGGATGGTTATGTGTGTTTATTTCTTGTTTGAGAGGCCTCCTTCTAGCATTCTTTATGCGGTCTGTGCTATTCTCCTCTACGCATGTGAGTGCCCTTTTTCTATAATGCATTCTAGTATGCCTTCGAATGCCCTCCTCCAGGATCCTTCCAACGCTTTTATGCTCTCGTCCTTTCCTCATGTCCCTGCCATTACTCTTGCTTGCTGATAATACCCCACATGCTCTATGAGACAAGCATAGGAGTATGGGTTTGTCCTCCATCGAGGAATCCCATGCTCTTCCTCAAAACCAACCATTGATTTCTATTAGCTCCACTAAAACCAAACCAACTAGGCATGACTATCATTAAATGAGCACTTTCCACAATTTCCCAATCAAACTTCTCTTTAAGGTAGTTGAACCTATGTCCCTTCCTCAGCCAATCAATTGTGTTTACATTTCAAAATTTTAATTACAAGGCTACAATTTAAATATTTACAAAAGGGAGTTTGACCAAAAGTGTTGTCACATGTTAGCTTAAAAAGGAAAAAAATAGAAATTAAAATGATTAAAAAAATATGATATAAAATAGAGTTGTGTTAGTTTATTTTTCTATTTTATATATCTATTTTTATAATGGTTTCTTTGTGTTTTATTTTCCTAAAGACCAGGGGCATAAAATAGATGGTGAAAGGGTGTTTTGTTAAGGCACTCTGGGGTGTGGTGAAAAGGTCACCGATTCGAAACCCTGTGGTAAAAAATCTAGTCATGCTAAGGTCTAGTGTGGCCCAAGTCGGGTGCAATCCCTGGGTGATTTCGACAGCTTAGATACCCTTGGGTCGTGGCTACTCAAGTCATAAGTTAGGCGTACCAATTATCTCAAGACTCATATTACCTAACAAACAAACAAAAAAGTTTTATTTTCGCAAATTATAATATAAAGTTTGATTCTATTTTATTTTAATTTATTACTATTGTATTATATAACATATAATTTCTCTAAATGCAAATCATATTATACAATATAAAGTTTTTTCATGAAAATTCTTGTTTGTGGGTCCTGTATAAAGTAATGGATTTATTTGTCAATCTTGATCACTCTTCAAGTCTTGCTTTACATGCTTGTTACTATCATGGCTTCCTCTTAAATTATTTTCATAATGTCCCCAAGAGTAAAGTCAACTTATGTAAAGAGAATGGGCCTTGTTTATTGTCGTGTATTTAAACCAATATAATATTGTTGTTGACATATACGATCCTTTTCCTTTATATGCATTGCTAAGTATCACATGTAAAATCCATTGTGTAATGGATCTACTAGTCTAGCTAACATTCCTATTGTTCTTTAATTCCTTTTCACATGGTAATAAACGTTTGTGTAGTCTTTGGGTTGTAATGTGCATTTTGGGCATTTCGCGTGGCAACTTCTAATTGAATGTTGAGCTCGCTCCTCTAGGGTAAGCCTAAATCATCATCACAACATGTTCATTATGAAGTGTGGATCACAAATATGATTAATGAATTAAATTTGTGGGTCATAAGATCCCTTCCATACTAATGTGCAACTTTATAACCTATGCCAATAAAGAGATTCCATGTGTCTCCTTTAACATGACTAAAAATGGTCAAGTCAAGATCTCATGCTCGACTACCTTATGTTGGTCTTAGCCAACTCAATGCTCTAGATTTCCCCTTCTTTAAACCCTTATAGGTCTTTACTCTCTCATGCATACATCCCCAATTTCATTCCCCCACTAGTGATCTTAGGATCAAGAGTGGGTCAACATATATGTGTATATTTGGAACTCATATAAATGGGAGAGTGTCATGTTGCTTATTTTTGTGGCCTCTACTCCATATTAATATGATGTGCAAGTTCTCCTAAGATTTGACCCTAATTTTCAATTTGAGAATTGTTTGACAACCCAAATCATTGTGAGTTGTAAAGGTCCCCTCAAGGATGCACCTTTATAAACCACACCAATAGGACATTTCCCACACGTCCTTTGTCTGAATGATTAACTTTAAAAATACAAAAGTAATGGCTTAGTCATGCTTTCATTAACTTCTCTAATGAGTTCCTAACTTTGATAAAATGCATTTGACCCTCCTAAACCCATTTGATGGGGAGTACTAGAGCCACACTAGCTTAGGACTTTAGCAATTTTATAAATGCATGTACAATGCAACTAAACAATGAATGTGACAATTATAGATATACAAAGAATGGTTAGACCATGGTGGCAATGCCCAAATGCATGTATTAAGCATTCATGTGCATAAATTATGCAATCAATTACAACTCTCAAAAAATGAATAACATAATGAACAAATATTTTTCATATTCATAAAATAGGATGAAATGCTGATTGCTTATAAAAGATGATCCATGCAATTGGTTACAGAAACATGCAACTTTCCACCTAACCATAAGTAGTTGATATGAATATTGCCCTTGTTTTGAGCTATGTAAAAGGGGCCAACTCCGTCTTTGAATATCACAACCCCCATGACGGAAGCTTGCATCTACCCATGTCCTTGTGGGTTTTCTCTACTAAAGTTTGACTTTGCAGAGAATAGTGAGTACATTTGTCACTTTGAACCCCGTTTTTAGTTTGTGTCAATGTGTGTATAAAACCTATCTTTTTATGGATTCCTCAAATTTCAAAACTTCAATGGGGTTAGGCTTTCTAGCCTACACTTATGGTTATGGACAAGTGAATCTTTAGCTTCTAATGGGAATTATTTAGGCATTTTTTATTATAGTTGCCTTAAAATGCATGAAAAATATATCACATTTTGTGTTAGAATATGTATTATGTATTAAAGTGGACTTCATAAATGATTTACATGAAAAAATAATTTATAATAAAGTGTTTGATAATGTTTTAGAGAAAAAAAAATAAATCATAAACATGTTCTATTTAGATACAGATCATGTTTTTATTATAAATATCCAATAGCGCTAATCTTAATTTTTGTTTTAAAATTATCAATAATCTCATGAAATTTGTAAAATGAAATGTAGAAAAAATAATGCGTAAATCTATTTAATAGTAAGATGTCAAGATGTTAAATTTTAGATCGCTCTATGTTGTTTCAATTACTTTTGCCCAAATCAATTCTTCAATTAATAATCTTTCATCAATAATTAATATTTCCAATCATCAATAGTAATTGACAATAAAACAGTAAATGCAATGACAAAGGAGAAAATCAACACATCAACAAGAGACACCAGATTTTCAGTCAATGACCAGGGAAAAACCCACTACTAGGAAAACCCTTTGTAATTCTCTTTGTATTAGATTGTCAAAAATGTTTCACAAAGTGTACAATGAGCCAATACAAAAATCATCTAGCAAAATTAACCCAATAACATTCAAAAATATATTCCAAGCATATATCCAGATCAGAGACAACTTTTCTTGTGTGTGATCAACTGCGGTCAAATGTCAATTTGCAGCCCTAGAGCCCAATCGCACGGAGGAAGAGGTGTGTGTGCAGTTGAGAGCTTCCAACAGCATGATGAGCTTTCCTGATTGAGGTTATAGTCGAAAATTGCATGTGTCAAGCTTGGGGTCAGAAACCAAAACCCTAACACACGTGTGAGCTTCAGACCTTGCAATCTCGGACCTATACGAACCAATTTACTCAACCTAGCCTCAGACATGTGTGAATCGATCAATGAATAAGAGAAGAAGAAGATGCTTGATGATGTCCAAATGATCTTGAGCTCACTTATATTTATTGGCTTCCAAGGGTGTCCAATTTCTTGTTAGGGTCGACCTGTCCTTTTGTGTACATGTGGGATTTTCTTCAAAAATACACTTTCCCTTGTCCAAATTGAGCGCTTCAATAGTGAAAATTGGTCCTCTAAAAAAGAAGAATCTCATCCCATGGTTGGAATTTGTCACGAAACTGCCAAATTAACACTCCCTCTCATCTAGGGAGAAATCCAACTACATCATGTAATAATCATATGTATTATGTCATCATATCATATCACATCTCTGCTCAACTCTATATATTGAAAAATTTTCGAATCTAAAGAAGAAGAATCATCAAGGAGCATTAGCTTGCACCCTCTCATGACAAATGAGGAAGGTCCTATGTGACACTCTCGCCTCATGTCATCTCATAGGGGAGAAAACATCTTCCACCCTATGTTGAGCAATAGGAGTAATATCGTAGGGGAGCTAACATCTTCCACCCTATGTTGATCAATACAATATGTCATCCATCTTATTGCTCCCTGATCTTCCCAACAATGAGCCTCAAGGGTCATGTGGTAGAACACCTGCATCATAATCAACTTGGGTAACACACCTCCAAACACTCTCTCAACCCGTTGGGCGAACAGGGAGTGGTAATCCCAACAAGCCCAACTTGTGGGTATGATGCCAATTAGGTTATACTCTACATAGACCAAGATAGGGGAGCAACATCTCTGACCTTATGGGTAATAGATAAGGGTGAAACCCTATTTTCTAGAGATCCCTCAACCCCAAGAGCCCTCCATCTCAATTCCTCACCCTGGGAGCTCATATAGGGGGAAGAGTCCACTCAGTGTTCTCGATTAATGATGCCCCTTATGATGGGGGGTCACATCCATTAATCCAATGTACTCCTTGAAGACCAAGAACTTCCATTTCGGAAAATCTTTGGCGATAATATTTTCAATCTACTCATCTGTCGATATATGACAGAGTCTAAGAACTCCTCTATTCACCATGTCTCGAATGAAATGATATCAAATCTCTATGTTCTTGGACTTGTCATGGAATACGAGATTCTCTGCCAAATGAATCCCACTCTTGTTTTCGCAATATATCACTGCAGTGTTCAGGAGCTGCTTAAATAGCTCTCCAAAGAGCTTCCTCAACCAAACGACTTTGCAACTAGCCATGCTAGCGACAATGTACTATGCATCGGCGGTACTCAGTGCTACGAACGTCTAATTCCTGCTCATCCAAGATATCATGGTAGATATAAGGCTAAAACAACATATAGACGTATTCTTTCTGTCAACAACATTTCTTGCCCAATCAACATTGGTATATCCATGAAGTTGAGCATCTCTTACAGAATATCTTAGACCAAGGGTGATCGTCCTGTTATCTCAAAATCAGACCCTGATAGGCCACTGTGATCAGGTAGACTTTAAGTAACTATTTCAAACCTACTTTAGGTTGAGGCTTAGCCTCCCCAACCTGAGAGGGCTCTCTCATAGGAATAAAGATTTGGATAATGAATAAGATGGCTAACTCTATGAAACAAAATGAACAAGTATAAGAGGTTGAAACACAATCAAAAAGTATCCATTGGGCTTATGGAGTCAAATATGCTTCAGTATTGACAGTAAGGTTATCTTTACATAGAAGTCAGGGCATCAGAATCCAACATATGTAAACATACCAAACACACAGAGGACCAACACAGTTTACAAATGTATGAAGGAAATTAGAGCACTGTTAGTGATTCCTAAGTAATCAAACATTCATAACACTGTAGATAATAGGAAAAAGACAACACAAGACATTCAGAACATCGAATTCCTTTTGATTCCTGAGAAGCAAGGCCAATACTGTATTACTAGAAAACAGAGTTTTTACACAAAAGCCAATATGAGAGCTTTTTTCACTAATTTTCCAACCCTAAGTACATTGCTCTCTCTCCTATATATAGAATTCTTTACATAGCTGAGATTCCTCCTCCAGCATGAGGGGAACTCGAATTCTGCTTGCTATGACACCTACTCAAACTTTAAATAACTATTAAATACAACAAATGCTAACTGGAAGTTTTAGAAACCTAAGACAATTAGGAGTCTAACTCCACATCATGCTGATAATAGCATTTATTACAATCAAAACTCGTTCTCTGACAAGTGGTTCCCTTCAGTTTAACTTTGGTGGATGTTTAAAACTCATTTTTGGGCCTTAATGTCTCATCTCCTTTACTGCTCCTGAAAAGTAGGAAATTGCCCCTGTTTTTCTGCTTTTGGTTTCCTCAAGGATATTTGAAACCAATTAACCATGTTGTTCTTCTTTGATTACACAAAAGTGTATTGGAGTGCCACGTTCTTGATGTGTTGTAGACCCTTCCCATATACTCGTATGAAGACAAAACCTCTTCAAAGTTGTTTGAAATGTCATGGACAATACTAGCGGTGATCATTTGTATGACAAAAAACTTAGAGTTCATATATCTTTTCCTCCGCTTGTTTTACCCTTGCTGGTTGCTTGCACATTGTAAATGATCCTTTTCTGAAATCCCCTTTCAAAAAAGTTTCCCCTTGATTACTCAAAATTGGTTGACTGAGTTTAATTATGCAGCTACAGCAGTTTCGTAGCGCGCTACGAAACTGCTGTGCATTATGCGTCACCTACAGCAGTTTCGTAGCGCGCTACGAAACTGCTGTGTAATCACAAAACACAGTTTTAATACCAAAATCTGACTGTCTTGAGCCTCTTTTATATTGAAATGTCCCTTTCAACTGCCTTGAAGCTATTCAAAACTGAATGGAGATGCATCATTCTTCATGAAAAACTGCAACAAGGTAAATCATCAAAATTTGGGATATAACCTTACTTTTTGTGTGATTTCCTTAAGGAAATCTTTTCCCACTGGCTTAGCTGCATCTTCAAATCCTCAATTTGTATCTTCATAACCCTGATCCCAGCTCTCAGTTTTGTATTAACTCTTCTGATGAATTTTGCTTCCAGCAGTGTCTCTTGTACCTGTCTTGAATGCCTCGTCACTGTTCTTCTTAGCTTAAAGACAAATTTAGCAACCAGATCATCAAACTTGAGCCTTTTCGAGGCTTTGATCTTTTTGGTCTTGTCCTTTCCTGATTCTATCAAATCTGCTTGAACCAAGGGAGATTCTTCAATATCAATAGCTTGCAGTAAGTCATTAAGACTTCCCTTTGAAACCGGGCTTTCCTCAGTAACCACTGTCTTGCCTTTTTCCTTAGCTAACTGGCTCCTTGTCATTCTTCTCTGGACTACTTCACATGTAGATGATTCATGTACACCCTCTTTGATCTGAGTTTTCTCTTTCTGGGACTGTTGGGGTGTGTCTTGGATTATCAGTGGTTTGGTGGGTTCCTTTACCTGTTTCCTGGCCTTCAATTTTACAAATCTCTTGGATCTTGTCTTTGCACGATGGCTAGTTGCTGTTGGAGAATCTTTTGTAGCTTGAGGACTGAGACCAGTCTCATTCTTGAAACCATACATAAACATGAACGTGGGCCAGTCCCTACCTAATTTCTAGAGCTCATGCAAAATGATTAATTTAACTAAGCCGTGATGAAATAATGAGGTCTCACCGGCTTCCTTCTTTAGTTGAACCTTGTCACACATTTTGCCTAGGCTACGAAACAAGTAGAAAGGTAAATAAAGAGATATATTTCCTGTGAAATGCAGCAGAAGCTTGAAGTGATATGAATACACCTTATGATACCTGCCCTCGCAGGTAAAGTACCTCTGTATGCAGGTAAGTAAATTGGCATATGAGTCCTTGACAAAATTCCTGGGCACATACTTATTTAAATCTGAATCAATGAACTCCAGCTTCATAAATTCTTTGCATGGGGTCATATCAAAGTTGAAATTTTTAAACCATATTTCCTCTCCCCTTGGGATTTCAGTAACTGCAGATATGACCTCTGGAGAGATGGATAATTCAAGCATCCCAACTTTTGAATTCAGTCCTGTGAAATTCAAAGCGAACTCCTTGGTGATTTGCATATGGCCTCCTTGAAGCTTTTCGCAGAAATTCCAACAGCCAACCTGCTTGAATGCACGTTCAACTTCTCTATTCTTTAAGATAATGTCTAAACCTTCAGGTTCTCTCCTCAAGCACCTGCCTGACCTGTGCTCCTTTCCTTTTGTAGCCCTCTCCATGGGATTCTAACGGAATAAAAATTTGAAATACTTGCACTGCCTTAATCTTCGATCACTGCCTCTCTTGAAAGCTGCCTCGCTTGATCTTTAGGGAATTCAAATTGAAGGCTTAACAATTCATTTGTCATGCATGAACCCAAACACAAATCATGATTGTGAATGTCAATGCTTGGCTCTTCTTGAAACTTGAAATCTGAGCGTACCAATGTACCTAACGACTCTAATGATGAAGATAAGCGGTTGGACATGATAGGCGAAGTGTATAAACTGACAAATGATGATGTAAACATAACGGATTTTAATAGATATGACAGCTGAGCAAGATTTGGTACGAATCCGCACGAATCCCCGATTTCGTAGCGCAGCCAGTGCAAAATCTGGGTTTTGCGCTACGAAAACACCTAAACAGAGTTTATGTGCTACGAAAACACCTAAACTGCTTTGTAACACATAAGAACCTTAAAACAAACTTGATACAGGGAATCTATGCAGGTTGTGGGACCAGTGATGAATGAGAACGGATTATTGACCTTTATTTAACCATACCACCAAGACTCCTAAGGTTTAGACACTACATTGAACATGGAAAAACCGAACTTGGACTAACACCTAACCTTCACAATCGAACTGATGTGAACAATTTAGTAATTGCTTTTTAAGTGATAACACGTCCCATGCAAATATCTCAAAATGTGTTTGGTAGCAATCTAATGTGCATGGAGAGGATCGGTCATGAATTGAATCAATGTGTTCACTGCATAGCATATGTCCGGATGGGTGTTCACTAAGAACATTAGAGCCCCAATTAACTATCTATGCTCTGATGGATTTGCCAAATCAGGTCCTAGAACTTCTCCACATAATTTCTTGAAATTCATTTCCATCTATGTGGGCAAGAAATTGCATTTTGTCATTCCAAATATCTCCAACAACTTCACGACATATTTTCCTTGTGAAAGGAAAATATCACCAGGCCTTTGCCACACCTCAAGGCCTAGAAAGTAGTGTATGAGTCCAAGGTCCTTCATATCAAATTCAGAGGTGAACTCCCTCTTACACTCGATCATCAAAGGCTCACTACCCCTCAAGAATAGATCGTCAACATATGAAACCAAAATCAACGACATACCTTGGACTACCTTGAAGTAGAGGTTGGGATCGACATTGCTTCTTGTAAATCCTAGCTTCTCCAAGTAACCGTTTATGCAGACATACCTTGCTCTGGGGACTTGCTTCAAACCATGCAATGCCTTCTTTAACCTGCAAGCATGTGTCTTTTGATCCTCTACTTCAAATCCCTATGGTTTCTCAATGTACACTTCTTCTTGTAACCAGGGAAAATTTTAGGGGCTAATCTTCACAGATGAGCTAATTTTCCATGCTCTTTCCAAAAAAACGATTTGCCAATTCCCATTTTCCTAAAAATGATTCGCCCAAATTTTATAGGAAAAAATTATTTCACCTTAAAAATCGCAAAATTTTTATAGAGATATATAAAATAATTAGAAATTTGAATATTTTTACTAAAATATCACCAAGCATTTTATAATTTTCATGTTATGCATTAGTAAGGTTTGCCAAGGTTTCTAATCTTTAAGATAAATTTCCATCCTTAAAATTTCCCTACTTGTAACATGCCATGGAGGAATGTTGTCTTCGCATCCATTTGATGAAGGGTCCATCCTTGACTTGTGGAAAGGGAAAATATCGAACATATGGTTGTATTCAAGCCACAGATGAAAATATATCATCATAATCTTCTCCCTCTTTCTGGGAGAATCCTTGAGCTACAAACCTTGCCTTATATTTCTCAATGCTTCCATCGACTCCATGTTTGATCTTGAATAACCATTTTGAAGTCACCGAAAATTTCCCCTTCAATCTCTACATAACATTCCATACATCATTTTTCATAATTGATTCATATTCTTCAGCCATAACATCATTCCAAACTTGTTCTTTTACAACTTATTCAAAGGTGAGAGTTTTGGCTTTAATCATAGTGCTCATAGCTGCAACATGACCCTAATACATTTATGGCTTCTTGCTTTCTCTAAATGATCTTCAAATAGGAACACATTTCTCGTCATCCTGTAATGTGTCATGAAGCCAAAGTAGCCTCTTCTTGGGAGGAGGATCTAAGGGGTCCATGGGCTTCATGGGAACATCAATAATGTCTCTCTCATATTCAGGCATGGAAGAACAATCTAAAATATCCATATCATCATTCTTCATCTCAGGAGGAGGAGGTGGAGGAAGGCCCCTTTCGTTCCCAAGGGAAACATCTTCATCGAACATTATATCCATACTAATTTCAACCTTCCTTTGACCAAGAATATATATTCTAAATGCTTTAGAATTTTCATAATATCCAAAAAATGTACCTTTTCTTCTTGTGGCTTCCAACTTGTTCTTTTGTCCTCTGGCACGTGGAAATACATGGGGCAGCCAAAGATCTGAAGTTGGACAACATCGGGCTTGACACTTCTGAAAAATCTTCGGGGGTCTTATTTTCCAATACTTGATGAGGCACCCTGTTTTGAACATGTACAGTAGCATTCATTGCTTCTCCCCAAAGGAACTCCAACAAATTTTGATCATAGAGCATGACACGAGTGGCTTCTTGATCCAAATTTATGAAGGAATAAAATGAAAGACATATATAAAGAAAAAAACATAGAGATACAACAAAAACAAAAATTCAATTCATTAATAACAAAGTACTGAAAATTGTTGACATGCATAATGAAAATAAACTACCTCAGGCGATGGTAGCTTCTCTCTAAGGAGAGATGTGGTGGCTACATGCCTTCTGAATTGTGTTACAATGAGGCTTGGTGGCCATTTTATCATGAAGAAGCAATGGAAAACCCTAAACATCCAAAAACCTAACCCTAGGAGATGAAGTGCCAAAAGCTTGTGGGCCTCGTTGGGGTTAGTTGGAACGTCAACTTCTAGGGGTCATAACTTTGGCAATATATGATCTCCGTTTGACTATTATAATACGTCATTTCAAACATCTCCAAGAGGAGCCAAAATAGACATGGAAATTGGTTTGACAATTTTTTTATCTCTCTGTTTTCCCAAAAAACGTCTTTTAGGCCCTCAAAACAACTCCAAAAGTTTAGGACCCAAAAGACTGTCAAAAATAGTAAGTTGTGTTATAATTAAGGAAACTGAAAAGAAAGAATGGTGGGGGTTCAATTGGAATAGGTGGGTGGCCACCAATATCCACCTAGATCAATACCCCCCCCCCCAGGAAGCAATGGTCCCCATTGTGTTGAGTGCTTCCATGAGATGGGGAAACTTTTATTGAACTTGGTCCCTAGTGAGCCACTTACCTTGGTGTAGGAGTTGGCCAACTTTTACAACTCGATGTGGTTGGATCTTCTGCTAGCTAGCGTTCTTGATCTGTGTGTCCATGATCTGATTAGTTGTGGCATGTTCCATGTAGTCTAGGTTTAGCTGTATTGGTGTGATTTGTTATACAATGTTTGATGTGTCCAGTAATGGTGGAAAGTATGGTCAAAGTTGGTCCACATTGAACATCGGGTGCAGGCCAAGGAATGGGGGAATGTCAAGATCAAAATAATTGTCTCCCACAACCTTGGTGATGGTGTAAGGCCCATATTGGAGTGTTTTGAGCCGTCGATGGGCTCTAGTAAGGCATTCTTTCTACAAATGCAACCAAACTTTACCGCCCACCTGAAACTTGTGTGGCACCCAATGTTGATCATGTTGTTACCTATACTTGGCATCAGGCTTCTCCAAGATGTCGTGAACCTATTGGCAGATGTGTTGGATGCGTTCAATAAACCTGGTTGATTTATCAACCTTAGATTGTACATATGTGGATTATGTCTTTGTAGTTGCATGAGGCATGGCGACATCAATCAAACACAATGGGTGAAATCCTAGACCCGCTCAAAAGGGACTACAACAAGAAAAGCTATGAAGAGCTTCGTTATAATTGTGTTGCACATAGGGAGGGATCTCATCCCAATTTTGTGGATGCTTGCAGTTGTACATGTGGATTATGTGCACTATCATCGTGTTGATGACCTTTGTCTAGCTATTAGTTAGGGATTGAATGCTTTCGACTTGGTGATCTTGGTGTCCAATAGTGTCCAAAGGCTCAACCAAAATATGCTTAGAAACTTGCTATCCAGGGAAAATTTGAAGGATGGAAATTTATCTTAAAGTTTAGAAACCTTGGCAAATCCCACTAGTCCATAATATGAGATCTATAAAATGTTTGGAGATATTTTTGTAAAAATATTCAAATTTATAATATTTTTATATAGTCTATATATAGTTTTTTGGCGATTTTTAGGGTAAAATAATTTCATTCTACAAAATTTGGGCGAATCATTTTTACAAAAAAATGGAAATTAGCGAATCTTTTTTTTGGAAAAAGTATAGAAAATTAGCCCATGGGTGAATATTAGCCCCTAAAATTTTCCCTATTGCTATCCCAAGTTGATATAATGATTTGTGGGATCCCAAAGTGTACCCACACTCGTTCAAATAAGAGTTTGGCAGTGTCCTCTGTTGTGATACTCTTCTTGGAGCCTGTTAACATAGGCATCTTAGAAAATTTGTCCTCGATCACAAATACACAGTCATTACCATGCTTGGTAAAAGGGAGGCAAGACAGATAGTCCATAGCTATGAATTCCCAAGGTTAGATGGGAGTAGGCAAAGGAATGTACAGGTCTTGCTTCTTGATGGTTGGCTTGGCAATGACACAGGAAATGCGGGATCTAATATATTTTCCAATATCCTGTCAGAGTTTTGGCTAATAAAAGTACTTTAGTCGTATGACCATAGTTTTATCCACACCAAAGTATGTTGTGACCTGACTGTAGTACACCTCCCAAATTAGCTTGGCACACTCTACTGGAGGAACACAAAGGTGGCCCAAGTAGCATAATAATGCATCCTGGAGGTGGAAATCATGAACTTGCTTGCCATCCACTACCATCTGGTATGTGGTGGAGAACTCTTGATCATTTTTGTATAGTTGCAGCCATCCAAAGGTCTTGTGGCCACAAGAGTTGAGAATAGTAGTTAGTGCTGCAAATGGGGTCGACTAAGACAATCTGCAACATGATTGGTGTTGCCATTTTTGTATTTAATGTTTAAGTGAAATTGTTGCATATATGTAGACCACTTTTGATGTTGATTGTTCTACAACTTTCATTGTGTTTGTATAGACTGAAGAGATCAGTGATTGGTGTAAATGACCGTCTCCTTCCCCATAATGTAATGTTTACATTGTTGGCAAGCTTGCACAATATATTACATATCTTTATAATAAGTGGGGTACTTCTAAATTGTATCGGAAATCATATCACTATGATAGGCCACTAGATGCTTGTGTTGGGTGAGGACTGCACCAATTGCATAGTCGGAAGCGTCAGTCTCAATTTCAAATGGCTACTGCAAGTCTGACAATGTGAGTACAGATGCAAAGCAGAGGCAGTGCTTCATCTCAACGAACACCTTTTGTTAGGAATCAAACCAGGAAAAATTTTCTTTCGCTCCACCCTTGGTAATCTGACTCAAAGGCCAAGTGATATGGGAGAATCCTAACACGAACCTTAGATAAAAATTTGCGAGGCCCAAAAAGTTGCGATGCTTTTTTAGAGTAATCGGGGCTGGCCAATCCCAAATGACTTGGATCTTAGCCAAATCCACGTGCACACCTTGCTCATCTATGATGTAACCCAAATATTGGACCTAGTTCATGCCAAAGGTTCATTTCTCTAATATGGCACATAGTTTGTGTTGTCGCAGGGTTTGAAGGACCTGCCGAATGTGTTGCAAGTGATATTCCCAACTCTTGCTAAATATGAGGATGTCGTCTACATAAACAACCACAAATGAATTGGTGAAGGGCCACCAGATTTCATCCATCAACCTCATAAAATTAGCAAGGGCATGACCAACCATTCAAAAAGGACTTCCTTGGATTTTAAGGCAATCTTCCATACATTTGTGGGCTCTACTGGAACCTAGTGATAGCCATACTTTAAATCGATCTTGCTGAAATACTTGGCCCCCTTGAGCTGGTCCAGAAGGTCATCAATATGTGGGATTGGATACTTGTTCCTAATAGAGATTATGCTTAGTGCTGGATAATCAACGCAAAGCCTCCAGGTCCTATCCTTCTTCTGTACAAGTACAATCAGGCTCCCACAAGGAGAGGAACTTGGTCGGATGTGCCCTTTTTACAACAACTCCTAGATCTGCCACTTGATCTCTTCATTTTCCATAATGCAATAGTGGTATATTGGTCCATTGGGTAGGGGTGATCCGGGAGTCAGATCAATCAATGGCATGACTTGACAGTGCAAGGGTATCCCTGTGGGTGAGGAGAAGATGTCCTTGTATTCTTCCATGACCTTATCCACCTGCTTTTGCTATGTGGAGGAACCCTTCCTCGGGGGCCATGGATGTGGCCACGATATTCCCCTTACTTTAAGATCGAATCAAAAGAAAAACAAATTTCCTGGTCTGGGAGATGATCTTACTTCATTGCTTAACAGAGATAAAATAGATGGTAGTAGGCGGAGCTACCTCGGGTATCTTGTATAACTTATTGCCCAAAGTAATAATAATAGTGTGAGGCCTAGACTCATACACACCATGACACTTCCACAAGTATGGTTGGCCTAGTAATACATCACAAACTTCAAGAGGAAAAACATCACACAATACATCATCCGTGAAGGGCTTGATGTTATAGGGAAGGCAAAATTGTTTGCTGACGTGGAGATCTCGTCCTTGGCAAAGCCACTTGATAGTGTATGACTGCGGGTTTGGTGTGGTCAGTAGGCCCCAACTGCTTCATGACCTTTTCTGAAATGAGGTTCTTTTGGCTTCCACTATTAATAATGAATTGCAACAGAGAACCCTTCTCCCATATTTGTGAGTGGAAGAGACTCTCCACCTCCTCTAAATCTTTAGGCTCAATCTTCTGGATCTTGGTGGCAGCAACGGTGGCGCTAGGCTCTACATCAATAATTTGATTCCCTTTTCCATTCCCTTTATCGGGTTCCGACTTAGAGACAGAAAATGCATCTGACTCTGAAGCCTTTAGCTTGGCCACCAGTGACTTCTTGGCTCGAGTCTCACTTGTGTTGTGAGTGGGGCTCTTATGGAACTCACACCACTTTTGTGTGTCCTTCTTTGTCTTTGGGGTGTTGTTCTTTGATTATGGCTTCAACGGGTTGTCCTGGGTCATCCTGCCTTGGCTTTGTCCTTTGTTATGCAATTTGCGGGTGCTCTTTCTCTACTTTTGATTCACAGATCCAAATTCACGCTTCTTTTGTTTAAAATTTTTGTTCAATCTTGGCAGCATATCAGTATGTTGCACCAAGTGAGGACATATCCAAGAACTCCATTTCTTCTTGAATGTATTTGTGCAGACAACCACGGTACTTGAGCACCAGATGTCACTCAGAATCTTTGATACCCAACTTTATGCGTAGAGTATGAAAAATATTTGTGAGTTCATGCACCTCTTGGCCCCTTTGCTATTGTAGTGTGGTCCACTGTATGTACTTGTCCTCATAGCTCCCCATGGGGTAATATTGTTCCTTGGCAACGTCTCAGAAAGAGTTCCAAGAGGGGGTTGTTGTAAACAGAGAGGGTTCCTCGACCCTTTTCTCATAGTAAGTTTCCCACTAGTCCTTGACATGGAGAGCAGCCTTAAGAAGTGCAAACGTAATCTTCTCCCTATCGGAGAAACTATGGGCCAAAAATTAACCTTCCAACAAATTCAATCATTTATCTACAACATATACATCTATTTGACGTTCAAATATAGGGATATCAAGGTTCACTTGTACCTTGAAGGGGGTGGCACCTCCGAAGTGATTTCTGGATGAAGATGCGCCATTGATGGGCATCTGCTGAAGGATCTGGGAAAAGTTGTCCATCATCTCATTCCTTTTCCACTCTAGGGCCTCCTCAAGCAACAATTTAATAGGATCTCCTTCTCCCTCTTCTTTCTTTTCTTTCGCCATGGTAGGTCACCGATGTCGGTGGAGATGGTCTTGCAAAGGTTCAACCAGTTCCAATCCCAACTCCTTATATGCTGACCTCATTGGGGAGATGCACAAAAAAACAAAGAAAGAGTATACCACTCTGATACCACTGATATGGATTTATGAAGGAATAAAACAAAATGAAAATATAAACAAAAACATAAATATACAATGAAAACAAAATCTCAATTCATTAATAACAAAGTACCAAAAACTGTTTACATGCAGAATGGAAATAAACTAACTCAGGCGATGGTAGCTTATTTCTAAGAAGAGATGCGGCAACTACATGCCTTTTGAATTGTGCTAAAATGAGGCTCAGTGGCCTTTTTATCATTAATAAACAATGGGAAACCCTAAACATCCAAAAACCTAATCCTAGGAGATGAAGCGTCGAAAGCTTGTGGGCCCCATTGGGGTTAGTTGGAACGTCAAATTCCCAATGTTGTAAATTTGGCATACGATCTCTGTTTGACTATCATAATATCTCATTTCGAAGATCTCCAAGAGGAGACCAAAAATGGAAAAATAAATTGGGCGAACACTTTTTTCGGTCTCTCCATTTTTCCCCAAAAAACGTCTTTTAGACCCTCAAAATGGCTCTGAAAGTTTAGGAACTGAACCAAAAAATAAAATAAAAAAATGCCAAAATAGTAAGTTGTGCTACAATTAAGGAAACTAAAAAGAAATAATGGTGGGGGTCGAAGTGGAATAGGTGGGTGGCCACAAGTATCCACCTGGATCACTTCTACAATAGACCTGTTCTTTCTTTCAGCGACTCCATTTTGTCCGGGAGTATAGGGTACAATTGTCTCTTTCTTGATACCTTCCTTCTTCCAAAAAACGATGAACTCATTCGAAATGTACTCTCCACCATTTTTAGACTTGAAGATATTAATTTTCTTACCTGTTTGATATTCGACCAAAGCTTTGAACTCCTTGAACATTTCAAAGGCTTCACCCTTATGCTTCAAATAATATATCCATGTCTTTCTTGAGGAGTCATAAACGAAGGTGATGTAGTAGAGATGGCCACCAATAGAATGTACAGGCATTGGACCACATATGTCAGAATGAATGAGTTGGAGGATATATTTCGTCTTATTCTCACTAGAGGGAAATGGTCCCATTGTCTTCTCTCCACTGGCACAACTTGGACATACTCCATCATGTTGGGCTTGAACATTGGGAATACCATAAACCAATTTCTTCAATTTTGGGAGAGCATCATAATGTAGGTGGGCCAACCTTCGATGCCATAGCTCACTTAGATGATTAGTATCATGGATCAATGCTAGAAGAGTTTTACCAATGACTCTATAGAGTCCTTCAAAGCTCGATCCTAATGTAAATGCATCTCTTATAGGGGACCCAACACGCCAATTAAGAACCTTTCCCTTGATGAAGGTGACCCTCATCCCTTTGTCTTCCAAAGCAAATATTGATACCAAATTATTTTATAAATCCTCGCACATACATCACATCATGGAGAAAAACATATTCCTCATAATTCAAATGAAATTTGACGAACCCAAACCCTTTAAGAAGATGAGTGGAGTGGTCTCCAAGAATAATTTTCAAATATGACTCCCTCTCTACCAAATTAGAGAGAACTTCCTTATACTTAGAGAAATGATGAGTCGCCCCACTATTAACTGACCAACTATCCCACGAATCCGGGGGAGAAGGACTAGTGAGAGTAGAAATAAGAATATATTCATACTGATTGCCAACATTACTTTCAAGCATGGAGCATATTGACTTCTTTTGAGGACGATGATCTTCTTCATGAACACTTGGAGCATCTCTTCTTCTTCTTTCATCTCTTCCATTATGATCATTCCTTCGGTCATCTCTTCTTCTTCGATCATCAAACTTGTTATTGTTGTTTCCAATGTTGTAACATGGACCATTGTTCTTCTTAGGGCAATCTCGGGCATAATGACCCTTCATGTGACAATCGTAACATTTATTGTGTAATGTGTTGTTCCTTAAGAAACCAATTTCCTGGCTGCGGGGAAATTGTGCTTAAGGCATTAATAAATATAACTTATTGTCACTTATTGTTTGTTGTGTTCTCAAATGAAGGACCTAGAAAACTTAGTCTTTAACTCTTAATACATGTATGACCAAAACATCTCAGAATGCCATTTGTTACTAGATATAAATGATGAATGAAGAAGGTTTGAAGGGAAAAGTCAAAGATAATATGCTAATCTTTCACAAAAACTATTATCTATAATTTAGAAAGGAAGTGAGGACTTCAAGTATAGGAGCACTCTTTTAAGGAATTTTAACTTTATCTACATAAGCAAATAAAGACTTGCAGCTTCATTACTATACTTGAAAAGAAGAAAACATAGCATGACACATGACAGAGAGGCTTACAAAATTATATGCAACAACTCATGGAAAATTCTAATTCTTTCATTAATCAACGATGATATCAGGAATACAGTAGCTTAATCTCCGGGTTCTCCAAAATTCCAACCCTTTCTTAGTAAAATTACCTCTTTTTATACATTGTGGAACAGTTGTTAATTTATGAAACTACTCAAATTATCTAACTATTTTTCTAACTATATGAAGTCAAAACTATTACAGAATTTTACAGAGGGTAAAAGACACCTCAGATAACATGAAATAACAAGAACATAACTTGATTCAGAAGGGGATGATAATTGTTGGCTTGCTCCATTGATTCGCTGCCGAATTCCTCTATGAATGCCCTAATGATGCTTAATTCGTCTTATCCGTAATGAAATACGTTTAGTTTGTGTAATCCTGGGCTTACATGAGCATTCTAATTGGCCAAAATGCCAAGAAATATATCGGATTGTCTTCCTCTTAAGCTTTGACTCTAACCCTGATTTTCCGCATTACACAGCGAAATTAACACGAACTTTTGATTAATCCGGAACTCAAAAGAATAAATCCTACTTTATAAACCTATCAAATCAGCCCATTCAACGCTCCGTTGACTTCCATCGCAAATCGTAATCGGCTCGAAAATCCCTGTAAAACTTAACTTATGCACCCTTAGGCCGCAATAACTATGAAAAATATTGGAATTATGCGTAAAACTTTTATAATGAAAATATATGATAAAACATTCTTTTTCGCTTCCAATATGGGTTCACCACAATTCCCAAGGCATACTTCCCGCCAATTCATCTCCACTGTAGATCTGCGCTTTTCAGGACAGACGATCTACAAAGGTTTTCAGGTGGGACATAAGCCCGGAGAATACCCGCCCGAAATGGGCGGTTTCCTCTCTCCACTCGGCTACTACGTGTTGAATGATAAGTGGGATTGGGTGATCTCCACTAAAAACCACTTACCATTTCATTCCGCCTGAAATCCTGCCTTTTAATATGCCTTGTGGACCCACCGGGGCTTTTAATTATAATATATATATGCTTAAAGTCCGCCCTTTCTATTATAATCCTTTATAATAGAAATGCGTATAAAACTGCGTGGCTTTTAATATATTAATAAAACCTTTACAACTGGCGATAAGACGGATGCGTTGAGTTATATAAAATATGGCGTATAAACTATCGGGTTCAGAACCCAATCGCTCATCGCAATCGGCGCTTTCCATATATATATATATATATATATATATATATATATATATATATAATATGATGTGCGATACGACGGACCCACCGCAACTATAAAACATAATATATATCGTTTCGGGTCCATCATCGCAAATCGCGATTGGCGGAACCCATATGCATGTATATAAAGGATTTTCAATACAACGGACCCGCCAAACTTTATGAAACATAACTTATAGTATTTCGGGTCTGGTGTTAATGCTTTAACCCTTGTTTCATTTGTAAATCCGATATATTTCTTCATTTCCTTTATATTTTGATTTCCGATATACTTGCCTTATCTTTTTTTTTCAAAATATTTTTCAAGTGATTTTTGAATGAAACAAACAACAAAATACATGCTACAACATCTAGCTCCACGTGGGGATAGTGCTTTTGCCACAGAAGCGCTAAGAACCGCAAATTAGTGCCTTCACTTTGGGCATGGAGTCATATATTGCTTTGCATAAACTGAAATACTATGGCATTTGTACAATGATTTCACTCTGGTATTCATAATGAAATGATGCTTATTCTTTAGAACTGGAAGTAGTGCTTTAAGTATTGCCCATTTACAGGAAGTTGTAGAGTTTCACCATCAAGATTCTCAAGAATGAAGGTATTATTGGATCTCACTTCAGAAATTCTAAAAGGACCATACCAAAGAGGATCAAACTTTCCATGTTTACCCTTGTCTTCTCTTTTGGTATCCCATCTCAATACTATGTCTGCAACTTTAAAATCGATTTCCTTGGTTTTTCTGTCAAAATTATTTTTCATGTTGGATTGATACATAATCAAGTTGTCTCTTACCTAGTCCCTGTTCTCACTAAGCTCCACCACTTTGTTCATTCTTCTTATCAAAGCATTTGGTTTTTCTTTCACCTCTTGAATCATTGCAATCACTGGCTTTACAATTTGACTTGGAAACAGAGCCTGAGTTCCATATACTAATTCAAAAGGTGATTTCCCTGTAGATCTTCTTGTAGTTACTCTAGCAGTCCACAAAGTAAACTTTAACTTAGAATCCCGTTCTCTTTGATTTTCTGTAATGGTTTTCTTAAGGATCTTCATAAAAGTTTTGTTAGTAGATTCAGCTCATCCATTTCCTTGAGGATGGTAAGTTGTGGAATGGGACAAAATAACATTATACTTGTGACAAAAAGCAATAAACTTACTTGAGTTGAAGACTTGAGCATTGTCTGTTATAATTTTAATGGGGCATTCAAATCTGCTAAAAATATTTTCCTCCAGGAACTTCATTACTATCTGATCATTTGCTCTCTTTGTAGGAATTGCCTCTACCCATTTGGTGAAGTAATCGGTTACTGTGAGAACCCACCTGTGTTGTCTGCTTGAAGGTGGATTGATTTCTCCAACAAAGTCCAATCCCAATTGTCTAAATGGCTCCTCTATGAAAACTGGTATCAAAGGTAAAGGAGCTAATCTCTTTTTCTCAGCAAAAAGCTGACTTTTTTGACAACTTCTAACAAACTTATATGTATCACCAAATAAAGTAGGACAATAAAATCCTGCTTGAAGGATCTTATGTGCAGTTACTTTCCAACTACAATGTCCTCCACAAAACCCCTCATGATAATCTTTGATTGTTTTTGTAAATTCATCTTCTGTTAAACATAGAAATAAAATTCCAGCAGGATCCTTCCAGTACAATCTGCCTTCCACAATCACATATGGTTGTGCCTTGATCTTTAATGCCCTATACTTTGTTCTATCTAAGGATCGAGGACAAGAAAGAAATCACAAATAATGAACTATATGCTTATACCATTCTGAACACAAAAATTTATACCTGATCTTCATACCTGGATCTTACTCTCCTTCACTTTCTTCAACTACTTTTTCATCCACAGGTGCCAACAAGTTAATTCCCAATGCCTGAAAGTTTGATTCTATCAACTTTTTCCTTGTCCTTTCACCAACTTTGTGGGTTTTATGTCCAAATCATATTCTTGGATTTTAGCAATCCACTTTCCTCTTCTGCCTTCTACATCTCCCTATAGTAATACATCTTTCACTGCAGCATTTGGCACATAAGCAATGATTTGGGACTGCAACACATAAGTTCTAAAAGCTTTCAGGGCTTTTACCAAAGCACACACCTGTTTCTCAAGGATATTATATTTCATCTCAGAATCCCTAAGAATCTTACTGAAGAATGCAACTGGCTGCTCTCTCTCTTCATCATTCTTTTGCAGTATGACAGCAACTATTGAACTTGATGATGCAAATGAAAAAATTTGGAAATGCTTTTGGTAATCAGGACTGATTAAGACTAGAGCTGCCTGTAATGCCTCTTTAATCCTGGAAAATGATTCTCTAGCTTCTTTGGTCCAACTCACTTCATTTTCCTTCTTTAGCATATTAGTAATTTCTTTTAAATTTTTTGCATAGTTGGATACAAAACTTCTCAAGAAGTTTATCTTTCCCAGAAACTTTTGAATTCCTGGGCAATGGTATTTTCTGCACGGCTTGTACTCTAGTTGGATCTATCTTCACTCCTTCTCTGGAAACAATGTGTCCCAATAGTTTTCCTTCTTCCAGAGCAAAAATGGATTTCTTGGGATTTAAGGAAAGTCCAAATCTTCTACATTTATCAAAAGTCCTCTTCAAATGATCCAAATGTTCTTCATCAGACTTTGAGAAAACAATATATCATCCAAATATATTACTACAAACTTATTTCCAACAAAAGAAATGTCCATAGCTCTTTGAAATGTAGCACCTGCATTCATCAATCCAAAAGGCATTTTGGCATACATAAATGTTCCCTAGGGGGTTGTGAACGTTGTTTTCTTCTAAACCTCCTTATCCACAGCCACCTGGTTATAACCAGAAAATCCATCTAGCATTGACATTCTAAAAGATCCCGTTACCTTTTGCAGCACATGATCCATCTTAGGCAACGGATAGTTATCTTTCAAAGAAGCCTTGTTGAGATTTCTGAAGTCCACACACAAACCTTATTTCTCCATTTTTCTTTCTCACATGTACTAGATTAGCCACTCAATCAGAATACCTAAGTGGGACTATGATTTCGGCATCAAGCAACTTCTTGACCTCCTTTTCAATTGATGGTAGAAGCAGAGGATTTGTCTGTCTAAGCTTCTGCTTGTAGGGTTTAACCCCCTCCTTCAGAGGAATCTTATGTTGAATATATTTACATCATAGGTTTTGAGATCTTCATAAGACCATGCAAAGACATCAACATAACTCTTGAAAATTTTAATATACCTTTCTTGAAAATTAGGTGAAACTCCAGCATATAATTTGACTAACTTGGGATTCTATCAAGTTCCAATGTTATGATCCTGAATATGTTCATCCTGTGAGATTTCCCTGAGTCCATAGCCACATCGTTTGAATTAAAAATCCTTTTGAGAGGAACAAGTCCCTTTGGCATAATATTATCTTTCAATTGAAAGATCTTCTGATTTGCTGTTGAATCTTTTAAACCACTGGCTTCCGCATTTTCTGTTGTCTCTTCTTCGTCCTGATCAATTTCTGTGCCCTGGAACTCTTCAACCATAGCCAAAAACTCCTTAATCTGCTAATCATCTTCAAAAACTTGCAAGTTCTTAACATTATCAGGAACATAAGGTTTGTGTCTCATTTCTACCTCATATCTTAGTCTTGGATTAATAGGAGGCTTGAACGTGCTAGTAGCCACAACCAATGAATCTGCCAATCTATTCTCATCTCTTGGAATGAATCGAATGTTAAAAGCTTCAAAGAAGTTTTCAATCAAATCCCATAACTCATTTCTGTATGCCCGGAGCCTAGGATGCTTTGTTTGGCAGTGATCTTTTATCTGCTTAATAATTAGCTCCGAATCTTCAAAAGCATAAATTGACTTGACTCCCATCTGTTTCGCTGTTTGTAGAGCAATAATCAAGGAATCATATTCTGCCACATTGTTAGTTGCCTCAAACTCTAATTTGAAAGAAAAAGGGAACATTTTACCTCTAGGTGCAATTAGAAGAAAACCAACATATGTTCATTCCTTAGAATAAGCTCCATCAAAGAAACATTTCCACACTTCCCCCGTTTGCAGCTCTGTAATTACATTGGCTGAAGCAAGCTGCTTTTGATTATCTTCAGCCAGCTCTGCATTATCACGCAATGTGAAACAAGCAAAGTCATCCTTCTCCTGACTATATACAGGGGAATTGCTTGCTCCATTTTTTGTATTTGTTTTTACAAACCTAGTTTCTCTGTACAATCTCCTTTCCTCCCCACAAAAAATCGGTATAACAACGTATGTAAAATCTAGTTTCAAAACACTTCCCAATTTAGCCCCCTCGGACCTAGATAGAAGCATTCCAAATCTAGTAGGAATATCTGCTACTACAACATCCATGACTAAGCTTCTAGCTAGAATTTGGGCTAGTGACATTGCCAGATCCTTAATAACCCCCAGACACTTGACCTTGTTTGAACCAAAAGAATGCAAATCCCTGTAAGGTTTGGTCACTTGTAAATTTAGTTGCTTCATCACTGACAAAGGCATAAGATTATATGAAGCTCTTGAATCAAACATACAATTATGTAGGAGGAAATCATGAACCAATAAGGAAATATAAAAAGGAGGTATTGAAGAATCTACTTCCTCTACATGTGGACCAAAAACCACTATTGGTTTATCTTCCTGCAGATTCACAGTATCATTCTCATTTTCTTTTAAATTAATAAACTCAACAATCTCTTTTTGATAAGTAGGTGTTTTTGCCAATTCTGTAAGGGGAACTTGTATTCTTACCTTTTCCAACTCCTTGGTAAGACTAAAGAAGTGACCCTGTTTAGCAGTCCTTTCATTCTCATCTTCACCTTTCTTCATGGCTGGAATTATTTGAGGAATTGAAACAAGTTTCTCCAAAGGAATTTTTCCAGTTTGATCTTGAGAAGACTCACCTCGAAGCATCTGTGTCTTGCCATTTGCATTTTGCTGCTGCTTTCCTTTATTTACTTGTTTTGCAGGCTAAGATTCTCGTGGAGTCGCCTTTGGTGAGGAAGTTGAAACTTGCTGCTCACTTTTGTTTTCTTGATCTTTTCCTTGATCTCAGGTCATATTTCTTATGTAGTTCAGCTTGCATAAAATCAGAAAATTGTTTCCAGTATTCATCAATTTCATTTTCATCATAAATATCATCTCCTTCATCATGCACATACTCTTCTCCTTCAATGCCAAGTTCATCTTCGTCTATTGCATATAATGTAGAAATTTGATCTTCAGATTGTTCTTCACGAGGACCTGCTTCTATATATAGTGATGCTTGAATTTGATTTTGATCTTTTCTTTCCTTTTGCAAAATTTGCAAAGGTTGTCTTCTGAATTGGGGATTAAAGTTCTTATTATACTTTGTTTGTCTCTGAGAGTTCTTATTTTCTAACTCTAACCTATTAAACTTATTTGACATAGTTTTAATTACATTACACAGATCCTCCAATGATTGACTTTGAGAGGATTATATCTTTGCCTTTCCCTTGTCTTGGGTAGGCTGTGCTTCTAGTGCTTTTCCTGCAGCCACCAGATTCGCTTCTATCTCTAAAGAATCTGTTTGGATTTGATCAAGGGTTGTAGCTCTTCTTTCCCTTAATGTGAATCCAAAATTTGATTCAAAAGCCCCTGCAAAAGTTATTTTTGCACCAGTAGGAGGAGGCTTAATCTCTGCTGCGAGACAATTGTATAATTATTTAAATCTTCTAACAAATTCAGCCACAATTTCATCAGACTTCTTCTTTACGTTATTAAACTCTATTAATGAATATCCATGATATCTTTTTTCTCCCCATCTCTGAATAAACACATGTTCCATCTCTTCCTAAGAAGGAATGGTATTATTGGGAAGTCCTTTGAACCATTTCCTTGCTTCTCCATCCAGGGACTGAACAAAAAGTCTTAGAACAACATCTAAATGTTCAAAATTTAGGCTTTCTGCAAAATTACAAAATATTACTACATGATTCTCTGTTGTCTGTTAATCTTCTCCTGAAAAACGTGGAAGAGTTTTAAGATAATCCTGTGGCATGTGATTGAAAGGTTGTGGTAGTTAAAGAGGTACATTCCTATTCACTAAGAATGTAGGTGCTGCCATATTTACTGAACTTTAATTACCAATAGATGTGGAACTTGATTGAGAGGTAAATGGAATGTGCAAAGAAGGTAATGTGGTTATTGGTTGAGGTTGAATAATTACAACAGGTAAATGAAAAGTAACATACTCAAAAGATTGGTCTTGACATCTAGGTTCCTGAAATGAAGATGATGAAAAAGATGACTATCTATCAGATAAATGTTCAGATAAGTTGCTGCTTGATGCATACAATTTAGGAATTGGTCTAATTGAGATCCTAGATTTCCTAACTCTCCTTGAAACCAGCCTTTCGGGATCTGAAAGAGCTTGAACCTTCTTTTGTGAAGTGTCTGATGTTGTATGGGACCTTCTTGAAGCTAGAGTTATTGCTTTAATTCAAAACAACCAAATATTTCCTCCTCACTGAACAACCAGAGGAAAATATTGAAACCCAGGGAAAAAACTTCTTGTCTACTCTCCCCCACAACGATGCCAATTAATGTTGTTCCTTAAGAAACCAATTTCCTGGCTGTGGGGAAATTGTGCTTAATACATTAATAAATATAACTTAATGTCACTTAATGTTTGTTGTGTTCTCAAATGAAGGACCTATAAAACTTAGTCTTTAACTCTTAATACATATATGACCAGAACATCTCAGAATGCCATTTGTTGCTAGATATAAATGATGAATGAAGAATGTTTGAAGGGGAAAGTCAAAGATAATATGCTGATCTTTCACAGAAACTACTATCTGTAACTTAGAGGAATTATGGTGATAAGAACTGAATCATAGACAATATGTTGATCTTTCACAGAAACTATTATCTATAATTTAGAAAGGAAGCGAGGACTTCAAGTATAGGAGCGCTCTTTTAAGGAATTTTAACTTTATCCACATAAGCAAATAAAGGCATGCAACTTCATTACTATACTTGAAAAGAAGAAAACATAGCATGACACATGACAGAGAGGCTTACAAAATTATATGCAATAACTCATGGAAACTTCTGATTCTTTCATTAATCAATGATGATATCAGGAATACAATAGCTTAGTCTCCGGGTTCTCCAAAATTCCAACCCTTTCTTAGTAAAATTTCCTCTTTTTATACATTGTGGAACAGTGGTTAATTTCTGAAACTGTTCAAATTATCTAATTGTTTTTCTAACTATATGAAGTTAAAACTATTACATAATTTTACAGAAGGTAAAAGACACCTCAAAGAACATGAAATAACATGAACATAACTAGATACAGGAGGGGATGATAATTGTTGGCTTGCTCCATTGATCTGCTGCTGAATTCCTCTGTGAATGCCCTAATGATGCTTAATTCATCTTATCCGTAATGAAATACGTTTAGTTTGTGTAATCCTGGCTTACATGGGCATTCTGATTGGCCAAAATGCCAAGAAATATATCGGATTGTCTTCCTCTTAAGCTTTGACTCTAACCTTGATTTTCTGCATTACACAGTGAAATTAACACGAACTCTTGATTAATCCAGAACTCAAAAGAATAAATCTTGCTTTATAAACCTGTCAAATCTGCCCATTCAACGCTCCGTTGACTTCCATCGCAAATCGCAATTGGCCCGAAAATCCCTGTAAAACTTAACTTATGCACCCTTAGGCCGCAATAACTATGAAAATATTGGAATTATGCGTAAAACTTTTATAATGAAAATATATGATAAAACATGCTTTTCCACTTCCAATACGGGCTCAACACAATTCCCAAGGTATACTTCCCGCCGATTCATCTCCACTGTAGATTTGCGCTTTTCAGATCAGACGATCTACAAAGGTTTTTGGGCGGGACATAAGCCCAGAGAATACCTGCCCGAAATGGGCGCTTTCCTCTCTCCACCCGGCTGCAACGTGTTGAATGATAAGTGGGATCGGGTGATCTCCACTAAAAACCACTTACCATTTCATTCCGCCCGAAATCCTGCCTTTTAATACGCCTTGCAGACCCGTCAGGGCTTTTAATTATAATATATATATGCTTAAAGTCCGCCCTTTCTATTATAATCCTTTATAATAGAATTGCGTATAAAATTGTGTGGCTTTTAATATATTAATAAAACCTTTACAACCGGCGATAAGACGGATGCACCGAGTTATATAAAATATGGCATATAAACTATCGGGTCCAGAACCCAATCGCTCATCGCAATCGGCACTTTCCACACACACACACACACACACACATATATAATATGTTGTGCGATACGACGAACCGCCGTAATTATAAAACATAATATATATCGTTTCATGTCCATCATTGCAAATGTCGATTGGCGGAACCCATATGCATGTATATAAAGGACTTTCGATACAGCGGACCTGCCAAACTTGTAAACATGATGTATATATTATTTCGGGTCTGGCCCACCCACATCGCAATCGGCGGATCCATATACATACATATAACTGTGAACTCGCCGAACTTTATGAAACATAAGTTATAGTATTTCGGGTCCGGTGTTAATGCTTTAACCCTTGTTTCATTTGTAAATCCGATATATTTCTTCATTGTTAGAAATAATACGCGGGGGGGGGGGGGGGGGTGAATCAGTATTAATAAGTCAATAATATTTCATTTCACAATCTGATTCATATACGTTACTTCAGTTAATGAAACTTTCATATATACGCAACTGTATTTAAGGCAACTAGCGTATACCCTACAAACTTATAATTTAGTTAATTCATCATATGTTGATCTTTAATCTGTGCATCAGAACCATATAAACAGTAACCAGGTGCAGTAAAAACAGAGCAGACAATCACACACAAGAACACAAGATATAAGGTGGAAACAAAATGTGGGTGAAAACCATATGCTGCAATTGTCTATATCTTCTTTTAATGAGAAACTTATTTTTACAATTTTTTGTACTGGTGCAGTCTTATACCAATATGCAGGCTTCAACCTGCAGAAGGATACAACCTTCTCTCATTCTCCAGCTTCTCCTGGAAGGGAGCTACAACCCCCTAGCTCTTGTACTAGCTGATTTGTTTACTAGTACGTAGGTGTTGACCTACAGAAGGCTACAACCTTCTCTTTTCTTCCAGGGACCACGTTTCATAAATTTTCAAACTGGATCCATCAACATTATCAATCAAACATCAAATATATCTGCATCAATCAAACTCTTTTGCACCAACCAAAACTGAATCACTTCTCAAAATGTTGTAACCAAAATACAGTAACAGTAACCAGAACCCAAGCTAGAACCTAGAACACTGCAACAACAAACAGAAGTAGCTAAAGCATAGTTTATTAGGTATACACTACTTCAATATGTCGAACCTACTTACATACATCGTTTTCCTAAGGCTATCCTGCGTATACGCTGTTTGGATATGCAGAACCAGCGTGTATACGCGCCTTTGATAAAGTGAACTTGCATACAGATCTGTAAATGATGATTTAACCTTTACAACAATTCAGACATCAGTTATACCCAGATCATCATGTTTACAGATTATGACATGCGCCAATTATTCAGATAAAAGATCAAAGCCACACAAAGATACTTCACTTCACGCCCTTAAGATCTTGACCCATTAATAAAACTTATCCTTCATTAAGCGCTCAGGTTCATCCTTGATTCAGATCTAGCTGTGCATCATAACTCAATGATCTGTATTCTAGATCTTGCTCTTCATTAGATATTCAATACTTGAGTGCCTTGGCCTAATGATCTTCTCCTCCTTTTATAGTCTTAGGCCTTACTCAATACCATGGTCCAAAACCACTTAGAAGCAATACCTTGGACCAAATATCTGGGGTCAACACTTCGGACAGGATACCTTGGACCAACACCATGGATCAAAATACCATGGACCAAATACCACAGACCAAAACTAAGTTTTCCAACATGTATGTGCCTTTCTTTGCATGAAAATGCGTGTGTACGCCGTATGCGCCTTTTGTTCTGCTAACCCGCGTGTACACCCGATTTGGACAATAGGGAACCTGCATATACCTCACTTTCTTCACTCTATGAGCCTGAACTGTAATCTATCATCTGTGCGAGTTGCCATCAAGGACAACACCTGTGTCATAGTGCCAAATCTGTATCACAATGCCAACAATCTCCCCCTTTGGACTTGATGGCAACCCCAAGTCACTCTCCCCCTTTATCATCAAGGGCAAAGGGTTATGCTCCCCCTTAGTACATGCTTAATTCTCTGATATGCTGAAGTGTGTTGTCCATGCTCCCCCTGAATATAGGCAAGGTCTGCAAAAAGATGACTTTATACATACATCATAAATGACCTTCCTATCACCAATGACTCATACCTACATCCATCTCCCAACCAAGTGGGGATATACCAATTTTCACTCATCCACCCAACCAAGAGGGTACATGTCAAATGTTTATACATGAAAAAACAAGAACATCACATCATCCATCCCATGCACAGTGGGGAAACGAAATAGGTCGTTTCACGACCTTGATATTAAAAGTTATACATGACATAGAGACCAAAATATCTAAAACAAGATAGTTTTCAACAACTATCATCAGCAACATCTGTCAAACATCATCAGCAACCATGATCTCCCCCTGAACCTGTTCCACCTGAATCAAAAGAAACTAAGAATTTGTACCAAGATATTCTAAGATAATTACAACAATGCATTACTATAAGTATATGCTCCCCCTGAACATGTGCCAGATGATCCCTGTCAGACCATATCAGACTCCTTTCATCCACAGTTTCTGCAACCTGTCATATACGCGCCTGTATCCATAGCAACCTGCGTATGTACGCAGATACGCTTCATGAAACTCGCGTACAATCTTTTTTCTCTAAAATATATAAGTTTCAACAACATGATTTCTAAAACTAGAATGGATAGAATCCCTACTTCTCTCTCGGAAATAGAAGAGAGAGAATTAAGGAATTCCGGAATAGCGACATGAACTAAATGCCCTGTCCAAGCTAGAGAACTGACTCCGAAGAGTCCTGACAAATGATGATTGAGACGGGATTCGGCATTTTTGAACTTTTTCTCATACAAAAATGGAAATAATTTCCATGAAGAATTGAATAGATTTTTCTACAGATGGGAAACTTCCAATGCGATTAGATGAAAATGAGGGAGCGAGATATTGTAATGTAGCGGGAGAATCCGCAGTTTCTGCTACCACAATGGTATATGCCATTGCACCACGTTCTTGGAGGGCACTTGAGTAAGCCTAGGCTGCATCTTGACCCCCTATCCAATTCTCGGGCCAATCCCCTTTCCGTACCACCCAAAAATGAGATTCTTGCCGAATCTGAGTTTGCTGCTCCAACCATTACCGAACCAATACCTATTCTGTCTAGTACTTTAGGTGCTTTCGTGGCGTATAATGTCAATCTCATAGCGGATCAATTCCAACGAGCCTTTGAAACTAGTACTTCCGGTAATCAACTCCATTGCTTTTTAAATAAACATTGGTTCCCCGATCAAGTTTTGAATGACTTTATAGCCTGTGAGTGACTCCGTCCCTTTGGGCCTTGGCGGAGGTTTGAACATCTTTCCCTCTCCTCTCCCTCTCCCTTAAGGTCGAGCAACTAAAGTTCCTTTCCTTATCAGTCAAGCCCCGTTGCCGGTCCTCTCCTTAACAGTTGAGCCTACCTCTGCATCCTCTCCCTTATGGTCGAGCCCCTCACCATCGGAATAGTGAGTGACTTCGTCCCTCCGGTCCTCTCCCTTAAGGTCGAGCAACTAAAGTTTCAATTTACTTATTGGGTGGGGGGATTTATGGTCGAGCCCCGTTGCTGATCCTCTCCCTTAAGGTCGAGCACCTAAAGTTCCTCTCCCTTATGGTCGATCCCCGTTGCCGGTCCTCTCCCTTAAGGTCGAGCAACTAAAGTTCCTCTCCTTATCAGTCGAGCCCCGTTGTTGGTCCTTATGGTCGAGCAACTAAATTTCCTCTCCCTCGTAACCTCGCCCGAGCCGATGGCGGCCTTTTGTTCTTCGTGTTGATGGCGGATTTTGGGGTCCCTCCCCCAAAAGAGAGTTGTTCGTCTCCTCTCCTCTCCCTCTCCCTTAAGGTTGAGCACCTAAAGGTCCTTTTGGTCGATCACCTCTCCTTATTAGTCGAGCATGCTTACGCACCCGAAAGGTCCTCTCCCGTTGGTCGAGCGTGCTCCGCATCCTTTCCTTAACAGTCGAGTCTGCTTACGCATCCTTATCAATCGATCCGATGGCGGCCTTATTAGTCGAGCGTGCTACGCACCCTAACGGACCTCACACGTTACCTCTCCGTTGTCGAGAGTTCGGCAAGCTCACCCTCACACGTTACCTCTCCTCTCCCTCTCCCTTAAGGTCAAGCAACTAAAGTTTCAATTTACTTATTGGGTGGGGGGGCATTGGTCGAGTCCTCTCCTTTTAGTCGAGCGTTCGTTACCTCACCCTGCTGGACCTCTCCTTATTAGTCGAGCCCCGTTGCCGGTCCTCTCCTTAATAGTCGAGCCTGCCTCCGCATCCTCTCCCTTATGGTCGAGCCCCTCACCATCGGAATAGTGAGTGACTCCGTCCCTCCGGTCCTCTCCTTAACAGTCGAGGATGTGGAGGCGGGAGCAGGTCTATGAATAGGAGATATTATGCAAGCATCTACAGGACCCAAATTATCGACAGGTTCTCCAAGAACATTGCAAATTCGTCCGAGAGTAGCTCCACCAACTGGAACACTTAGAGGCGGTCCCGTGAAACGCCTTCCCAGTTATATTGCGAATCTATTAGCTAAAACTTGGAAAGAATTAGAAGGTCCAGTATACTGCGAAGTTGCTTATGTTTGCTCAAAATTTTCCACAAACCCCTTTGGGATGAATAGTCTCTTCCGTGCAATTGCAGATGCTGGGTAAGTCTTAGGACCCGATTGGTTAAATAAAATACCTGAGATTCAACAGATCCTCTCTGTTTATCATAAGCCGCCTTTCAATAATGGCGGATGCCCAATTGCTTGTGGTGGACAGACTTTCAGCTTGGACTTGCTTCCTGCCTGAGCTCGGGTACGTACGGTCTGTGTGCCATTTTTTCTCTATACCATGAATGAAGAAGAACGCGTAAAGGATCCATGCCGTGTGTTTGTGGTTTTTTTATGTAGTTATTCATCTCCATTTCCAGTGAGTAATATTTCGTCTATTTAGGAAGATTCCCCAAATACCTGAGAGAGAAATGATCATAGGAAATGTTGAATATTTGACAAGATCCATTTCGGTCGGGAACGTGCACGTTAGGTTTCTTCCTTGTCCTTTGTGAGTGCAGTTAGGTCTGGTCTGGGGGTATGGGTTAGAACTTACCGACGACTTGGCTTGGGCACTGACCACTCCGTGCCTTTATTAGACTTTCCTTTACTTTACGTGCGACCGACCCTCCGGGGGGCAAGGATTTGTCCTTAGCTAATGGGGAATCGATGAAGTTGGTAGAGCAGTACGAAGGGGAGAGAGACCCACCCTACAATTCACATAGAAAACTTTCTACAGAAGTGGGGGCGGGAAGGCCTTCAACGTGAATATTGGGTGCATAGATTCCTGTATACCTTAAGGCCTATTCTGAGGGCTTGGTATCTTCATGAAGAGTCCAGGAAGCAGACTAAGTATGCTTCAACTTTTGTGCTTCTTTTTATTATAATAACAATACTCCTGAGCAAGTAACGAAGCCCATTGGAGTAAGCAAGTGTTGTATCCGAGTAGGCAAGCCAAGCCGATTATCAGCCGTGTAATGCATCAACGATAAATGGAGGTGAATAATGAAGTTAACAACATTGATGATATATCCCACATGATAAACACTAAATGGTTACCGCCTCTTTATAATTCGCCGCTGTGGAAAAGGTAAGCAACGTGTCCAGTTTAGCGCAGAATCTGATGCTCGAGGCACCCCACGTAGAAGGGATCCAGATTTAGCGGCAGTGAGATTGGGCGGTTGAGAGTCTGACATTTTTAAGCGATCTGCCGGCCTTATCGGGCGCCTGAATGGCTGCCATTTGTCACAAATCCTCTAGGCTACGAGAGAGGCCGCCGCTTGTCATTCATCCGCCGCCCAGAACAGTGGCCTGAGAGGCAGCCACTTGTCATCCATCCGTTGGCCAGATCGAGTGAGGCCGCCACTTGTCATTCATCCGCCGCCCAGAACAGTGGCCTGAGAGGCAGCCACTTGTCATCCATCCGTTGGCTAGATACAGTGGCCTGAGAGGCCGCCACTTGTCATCCATCCGTTGGCAAGATCGAGTGGCTGAGAGGCCACCACATGTCATCCATCCGTTGCCCAGATCGAGTGGCTGAGAGGCGGCCACTTGTCACTCATACAATGGCTAGATCGAGTAGCTGAGAGGCCACCACTTGTCATCCATCCCGTTGGCCAGATCGAGTGGCTGAGAGGCTGCCACTTGGCATCCATCTGTTGGCTAGATCAGGTAGCTGAGAGGCCGCCACTTGTCATCCATTCGTTGGCCAGATCGAGTGGCTGAGAAGCCGCCACTTGTCATCCATCCATTGGCCAGATCGAGTGGCTGAAAGGCTGCCACTTGTCACTCATCCAATGGCTAGATCAAGTAGTTGAGAGGCCGCCACTTGTCATCCATCCCGTTGCCCAGATAGAGTGGCTGAGAGGCTGCCACTTGGAATCCATCCGTTGGCCAGATCGAGTGGCTGAGAGGCCGCCACTTGTCATCCATCCATTGGCCAGATCGAGTAGCTGAGAGGCCACCACTTGTCATCCATCCGTTGGCCAGATCGAGTGGCTGAGAGGGTACCACTTGTCACTCATCCAATGGTTAGATCGAGTAGCTGAGAGGCCGCCACTTGTCATCCATCCATTGGCCAGATTGAGTGGCTGAGAGGCCACCACTTGTCATCCATCCGTTGGCAAGATCGACTGGCTGAGAGGCTGCCACTTGTCACTCATCTAATGGCTATATCGAGTAGCTGAGAGGCCACCACTTGTCATCCATCCTGTTGGCCAGATCGAGTGGCTGAGAGGCTGCCACTTGGCATCCATCCAATGGCTAGATCGAGTAGCTGAGAGGCTGCCACTTGTCACTCATCCAATGGCTAGATCGAGTAGCTGAGAGGCCGCCACTTGTCATCCATCCGTTGGCAAGATCGAGTGGTTGAGAGGCTGCCACTTGTCATCCATCCGTTGGCCAGATCGAATAGCTGAGAGGCTGCCACTTGTCACTCATCCAATGGCTAGATTGAGTAGCTGAGAGGCTGCCACTTGTTATCCATCTGTTGGCAAGATCGAATGGCTGAGAGGCTGCCACTTGTCATCCATCTGTTGGCCAGATCGAGTAGCTGAGAGGCTGCCACTTGTCACTCATCTAATGGCTAGATTGAGTAGCTGAGAGGCTGCCACTTGTCATCCATCCGTTGCCCAGATCGAGTGGCTGAGATGCTGCCACTTGTCACCCATCCAATGGCTAGATCGAGTAGCTGAGAGGCCGCCACTTGTCATCCATCCATTGGCCAGATCGAGTGGCTGAGAGGCTGCCACTTGTCACTCATCCAATGGCTAGATCAAGTAGCCGAGAGGCCGCCACTTGTCATCCATTCGTTGCCCAGATCGAGTGGCTGAGAGGCTGCCACTTGTCACTCATACAATGGTTAGATCGAGTAGTTGAGAGGCCACCACTTGTCATCCATCTGTTGGCCAGATCGAGTGGCTGAGAGGCCGCCACTTGTCATCCATCCGTTGGCAAGATCGAGTGGCTGAGAGGCTGCCACTTGTCACTCATCCAATGTCTAGATCGAGTAGCTGAGAGGCCGCCAATTGTCATCCATTCGTTGGCAAGATCGAGTGGCTGAGAGGCTGCCACTTGTCACTCATCCAATGGCTATATCGAGTGGCTGAGAGGCCACCACATGTCATCCATCCATTGGCCAGATCGAGTGGTTGAGAAGCTGCCACTTGTCACTCATCCAATGGCTAGATCGAGTAGCTGAGAGGCCACCACTTGTCATCCATCCGCTGGCCAGATCGAGTGGCTAAGAGGCCGCCACTTTTCACTCATCCAATGGATAAATCAAGTCGCTGAGAGGCCGCCATTTGTCATCCATACGCAGGCCAGATCGGGCAGCTAAAAGCTCGCCACTTGTCACCCATCCGTTGGCAAGATCGGGGTCTAAGAAGCTGCCACTTGCCAGTCATCCCTAGCCAGGTCGGGTGGCTGGAAAGCCACCACTTGTCAGGTATCCACTGGACAGATCGAGCGGATCAGAGACCGCCACTTGTCAGTGATCCACTGGCCAGATCGAGCGGCTCGAGGCCGCCACTTGTCAATCATCTAATGGGTAGATCGGGCGGCACATATGCTGCAACTTGTCAATAATCAATTGCGCAGATCAGGCGGTTGAAAGGCAGCCACTTGTCAGATAAAAGGGTTACGTTTCTGTTCAGATGTCACTCAGCGGATAAGAGTCGTGTCTTTTCGGCAAGCACATACATTATCATTTAAAAAATATCATCTGATAAAGTTATTTTTTAATAAGTTATAAGTCGATAAGGAACTAAACATATACAATGATAACCATGGTCCACTGGTTTTCTGCATGGCCAAATTCGCACGGGGCGTTCAACGCGCAATATTTTGCCTCCATGAGCGGTGCCTCTGCAGGCGAAAATTGCAGGCTTAGAACTGGGATTTCGAAGGGCACTTTGCCGGCGACCTGGTTCATTTTTTGACTGTGCATGCCTACCACGGGTTAATTAATTTCAATAACTACAACAACAACATATCAAACATCTTCAGCTGAGCCCTGTGCTTGCAGTGATTTTGGAGAGGATCGGTCAACGATTCGAATCACGCGAACGATCTAGAGGCCTCTGAGTCTCTCATGCATTACTAATATTAATCATGAAGGACTCTGAATATCTTTAATAATCGGTTTCATAAGCAAAGATAATAATAATTTGACATATTTTAGATTTTTTTTTTTATGATCAAGATATTTTAGAACGAGAAAGGAGGAATATTATTCCGTACCCAAGGAAATCTTTATCCCAATCAAAATTTTATTGTGCAATATTCTATGCATTTATAATGGTTTTTTTAATTGGAATGAGATTGCAATACTGGGTTATTTAAAATATGTTTTTAATTTTATATATGGTTTCAGAAGAAATATATTAAAATTATTGAGGCATTTGGATTATGTAAACCACATGTTTAAATATTTATATTTGGATTTTAGGTGAAAAAAAAACATGCTGGAAAAACATAAAAACATAAAAAAAAATTAAAAAGTGTGATTTAAACATGTTTTAATTATTAGATTTTGAGTCAAATTTATTGAAAAAAGATGTTAGAAAAAAAAGAAAATATAAAGATATTAAAGTGTGATCTAATGAAGATAGCGCTTTTTTTTTATAATTATGTACGGAAAATAAAAAAGCTTAATTATCTATTACTATTATTATTATCTAATTTTAAGTTCACATCCAAGTCTGACGCTAAATTAGTGTATGAGACCCCTTTATTTGTGAGACAAGAGACCCCTATTTGACTGCTAGGCATACATACTCTAACCCCCTCTGGTTTTGACCCTGTGACCTTTTAGGAGGAAACACATACTCTTAACCTAGGCTTCAACTCATTATCACCACACTTAAATGGCCAACCTAGTCTATAATAATAGAATATGATAATGTAATAATAAAGTAATAATAATAATTATTATTAACTAATAAATTTTATTTTATCTTATAAAAAATTTGCTCATTTTATTTTAATATATCAATATTAAAGAAATCCAAAGTTAACTTAATATAATTTATATTTTAAATAAATTTAATTTATATTTAATATATCAATGTCAACATCTTTTTTTATATTTAATATAATTTAGATTTTATATATCAACACCCACATATCCTTCCTTCCCTTCCTTCCTAAGAGGTCATAATCTTTTTATAACAATTTATAATTATATTAAAAATCAGGAAGGGAAAAATATTACCGTAATTTTATTAAGTGGAATATGACATTAAGAAATTTAAGAATTTTTTTATGGAAGAATATGACTGAGGCCAGGGTTTAGAATGGTAGAGAAAGGCAAGTGATGGAACATTGGCCAACAAATTATGTGGCATATGTGACATTGTCGCCCCTTAGTATGTTACTTCTAAGAATATCTTGAAAGAATATCTTATTTAACTACTTAGGTGAGGCACAATTCTATGACATTAAAATGAAATAGTTGTTTCCAGATTCATGACGGGTGTAACAGAAAAGAATTGTGATCACTCACTAGGCTATAATAGATCCTAGATTTAACATATTGAGGCATATTCATGATTTAGTATGCGAGATTGACCATGGTGATAACATATTGAGGCATATTCATGATTTAGTATGCGAGATTGACCATGGTGATAACATATTGAGGCATATTCATGATTTAGTATGTGAGATTGACCATGGTGATGGTATTTTTAATAGTTCCTTTTGTCAAGACTTGAAGTACAGTTATAGGGAAACCTCCAACTTGAAGTACAGTTTCGGGGAAACCTCCAACAAAAATATTGAAAGGAGATCATTACAATATGTGAAGACTGGGAGTAAATTTTGAAGAAATTTCCACTAGAAATTTCAAAGTAGTCTTCTTTAGTAACTATATGTTGCTTGGAAATTGTTGGATGGTATCCTAATACCCGACATGTCAGGTTTTAATTACATGGAGGTAAATTTTAGGATCAATGGTTGCTAAAGACCTCAATCCCTGCGTTACATATCTAGGTCACATTGGAGATTGAGATTGCACTAATAGTTGATATATTAATCAGAGCATCTTGTTTAGTTATCTACTAGAACAACGATATCAATCATGAATATGCAAATGCCTCCAAAGATTCCTTTGGCTCCCATCCATAAAGATCACCATATTCCAATAGGTTGCCACATCTCTAAATGGTTCCTATGGCATGTGGACCATCCAACATTCTTGTGGTAAATTAAGCTTTTTTTCCAGTAGAACTTCCCATATTTTCAAAGGATCACTGGAATAGATAATTTGATGGACGTTCCAATGGATGTGCCTTTGGTTTTGCTGTCACCTTCCATAGTCCACTACATTATTAACTATGAGTGACATATCATTGAGCCTAACCTCACTAATGTTAAGTAGTCCTTTTCTCATCAATGCAGTAAATTTATGTGTTATTGGCATGCCCTTTAGATGGTAACTTTTCCTCTAATGATGCTTCTGGTGGTCCAAGTGGAATTGGCACATTAACATGAGTCCAAATGGGGCAACTGGTGGTCTAATTGATTCTTTTAATAGACTCTCTCATTTTTCAATTACACCTTACAGCATATTTAACTCACCTTACCTCAATTCAATTAATGTCATCCTTTGGTGGTGTAATTGATTCTTCTAAATCACTCTCTCAGTTGAGTAATGCCATCCTTTGGTAATGTACGTGATTCTTTTAAATCACTCTTTCAATTGTATTATGACATCCTTTGGTGGTGCAATTGATTCTTTTAAATATCTCTCTCAATTGTCAAGTACACTGACTACATATTTAACTCACCTTACCCCAATTCAACTAATTCCATCTTAGAGAGTGACTTTGAAGTATTTTTTGTCTCATCATTCCTAGCATTCCTTTACCTATTGGACCTAGTCATTCATGAAACATTATGAAAAATCATGATTGTGTTGCTTTATAAGTGGTAGTGGTAGTGGGCCACTTGATAAAAAAAATTGCACTGTTAAAGCTTGTAATTTATGTAAGATAGTTCATAATCAAACAAATGGATATAATAAATTGACAATTGGTAGCATTGTAACCTTCTTCACTTGCATTGAGATCTCAAGCAACTACTCCATTAGGTTCATCTATTGGTTATTTGGATCAATCTTTGTGGCTGGTGCAAATCATTTTCAGTGTTGACTTGTCGATTTATCTAGGCATCAACTTGTACTCGTAGCGCCTTTATCAAACATTTATCTAGGTGCAAGAATTAGTAGTTACCCTTTTTATGTTTTATCTTCTTAGCAATAATAATTGCACTTTTTTTGTATTCTCTTCAGTTTATTAGTTGGATTGCTTTTCAATTTGCTTAGGTTGGCCAACATTTTCATGTCAATCTAGACAACCAGTAATTTGTACTTTTCCTTTTGAATTAATATGTGACTTGTTCTAAATGGGTTTGCCTTCTTTCTCCAATTATTCTTGGCTTTAATAGTCATTACCTTACTTTCAACATCTTTCAATGTCCATACCCTTTTTATGTTTTATCTTCTTAGCAATAATAATTACACTTTTGTTGTATCCTCTTCAATTTATTGGTTGGATTGCTTATCAATTTTCTTAGGTTGGCCAACCTTTTCATGTCAATATAGAGAACTAGTAATTTATCTTTTTTTCTTTTGAGTTAATATGTGACTTGTTCTAAATGTGTTTGGCTTCTTTCTCTTTTTATTCTTGGCTTTAATACATTACCTTACTATCAACATATTTCAATGTCCATACTTCAAACAAGTTGAACTCTCATTGGAGAGACATTTGGAGCACATAATAGCCATCACCTCACTATCAAATATCTTTCAATGTCCATTCTTCAAACAAGTTGACCTCTCATTGGAAAAACATTTAGACTACACCTAGGTATTCCAACAAGGCATACTTTTCACATTCAAGAACCATTTGTGATTTTTCGTCGAGATCACTAAAATTCATGGCAAGTAATTAGCACTCAAACCCAGATAGTTCCCTTACACATACTTCAATTTCTCTATATAGATGTTCAATGTATTATTTAAATATAATGTAGAAAAACAAACAATTTATAAAAACCATTAGTTCCCTTACACAATTCAATTTCTCTATAGAGATGTTCAATGTCTTATTTAAATATAATGTAGAAAAACAAACATTTTATAAAAACCATTCGTTACACAATGACAAATTGTGTCTGCATAACACAAGCAAACACGGATGATTCTATCTTTTTATTATGTGTTATTCTATCCATTATGTGCACTCACTTAAATTTCCAATCTCTTCCTTGCATTGAAGGAATTATCATTAAATCAACTTTTCCAAATTCTATAACCTTATCATATGAGTTGAAAGCATAACCTTATCAATAAGTAATCAATGTTTCATCAATTAAGATCATGTGCCTAAACCTCTAAGAGCTTCCAAACAGGTCCATGAGGACAACTCAACTCTGAACATTCTAAAACCGGCATGGATATTTTGTTTTAATGAAAAATGAAACCCCTCCCTCTCAGAGTTATGAATAATATCCAAGTGAAATGAAATTCAGTGTTAGCAAAATATGAAAATCAATATCAATTAAATATGAGTTGAAAGCATTACCCTAGCATTAAGTAATCAACATTTTATCAATTAAGATCATGTGTCTAAACCTATAAGAGCATCCACTAAAGGGTGACTAAGGACAATGACACAACTCAACTCTTAGTATTCTAAAAACTTGCATGAATATTTTGTTTTCATGAAAAAGAAAGCCTCGGCCTCTTCGTCTGAGGGTTGTGAATAATATCTCAATGAAATGAAATCAGTTTAAAGTATTGATTCATGATCTTCGTCTGAGGGTTGTGAATAATATCTCAATGAAATGAAATCAGTTGAAAGTATTGATTCATGATCTCCGTCTAAGGGTTGTGAATAATATCTCAATGAAATGAAATAAGTTGAAAGTATTGATTCATGATCATTTGATCTACGATCATGCAATTTAATTTTTCTTTTCCATATATTTAAAAGAATTTCATGAGCAATAAGAAATCTTGTTAAACTCTATCAATAAGTAATTAAGTGTTTCATCAATTAAGAGTGTGTGTCTAAACCTCTAAGAGCATCCACTAAAGGGTGAAGAGTGTGTCTAAACCTCTAGGAGCATCCACTAAAGGGTGATTAAGGAGAATCACATTATTTTGGCATTACTTCCGTTTGGAGTGTGTCAAGAAATAAAGTTGTGTTAAGAGGATCCACTAAAGGGTGAAGAGTGTGTCAAGAAATAAAGTTGTGTTAAGAGGATCCACTAAAGGGTGAAGAGTGTGTCTAGACCTCTAAGAGCATCCACTAAAGGGTGATTGAGGACAATGACATTATTTACTAAAGGGTGATTGAGGACAATGACATTATTTTGGCATTATTTCCATTTGGAGTGTGTCAAGAAATAAAGTTGTGTTAGAGGATCCACTAAAAGGTGAAGAGTGTGTCTAGACCTCTAAGAGCATCCACTAAAGGGTGATTGAGGACAATGACATTATTTTGGCATTATTTCCATTTAGAGTGTGTCAAGAAATAAAGTTGTGTATGCTATAAAGCAGCGCTTAACAAGTGGAGAACAGAAGAAATAACAATGGGTAATAAATCAAACTTATTCAAACAATGACCTTATCCGATTGCTTCCCAACGAAACAACATTTATAATCTACCAATTTACAATAAAACATATTCTCTCCAAGTTATTGAAGCAGCTAGCATTTGTAGATAGTTACAAGCGCTATAAACATGCGAAGTCTACCTCTCGCAATTACCAATGGCATAAATGAAGCCTCTTATCAAGAGGCTATCCAAAATGTGTTATATTACAATTTTAGAAGGAAGGAACTGTCCATCAAAAATAATGACAAAGGCTGCAACAATGAAAAGCTTGATATCCAAAATTTGTTATATTACAACTTCGGAAGGAAGCAACTTTCCATCAAAAACAATGACAAACAATGCAGCAATGAATCTCTTTAAACCCATCCTTCAGGACCGCATTGCTTTTGTAAACTTTTCCTCCAAACCCAGATTCTCCAGGTCCAACTGCTTGCACTAAGGAGTCTTCGTCAGCTCCTTATTGTAATCAAACCAGCAGATAAAAATCTAGGCATTGTTGTTCTAGATAGAGATAGCTATGTTGCCGAAGCTCACCGACAACTCTCCGATCTCAATGTCTACAGGCAGTATGCAGCAGTTCCATGGATGGCCATCAGAAGATCTCTCAGTCAGCTTCAAGCCAGATATAGAAATCTTCTTTCAGTGCAACAATGGGAATACATAATGCAAGTCAAAACTCATAATGCTAGAGCTTGCAGACTCTACTTCATTTGGAAAGTTCATAAAAACCCGCCTGTCGGTAGGCCTATCTGTGCCTACAACGGTTTTATGTTAGAACCTCTCTCCAAATTCTTGCATTATAAACTTCTCAGCACCTTGCTTGCTCAACCAAACCATCTTCCAGATTCTCTCACCTTATTACAGGATATTGAATCCAAGCGTTTTGCTGCAGATTCATTTCTTGTAACCTTTGATGTTGAGTCTCTGTATCCCAGCATTCCCACTCAGGAAGGCTTGCATGCCTTACGAGAAATGCTTGAGCAAAGCACTGCCGAGCTTTTTACTCCAGAAGATGTCAACTTCCTGGTCAGCGCAGCAGAATTGGTGCTCAAATGGCACTTTCTTCAGTTTGGCGGCACTTACTATCGGCAGATTCGAGGCACAACTATGGGCAGCAACTTTGCTGTGGTTTATGCCTGCCTCTTTCTTTGCCACCTTGAGCAAGAAGTCTTCAGAAGATTCCCTGCCCCCGAGATTCAGCTCTTCAGACGCTTCATCGACGATGGCTGCATGGTTTGGAATGGCTCCAGAGACAGATTGGTTCAGTTCTTGGATTGCTACCAGTCCATCTATCCTGAGCACATTCGGATCACTTCTTGCATCTCATCTTCTAGTGTCAACATTCTGGACATTGTGCTTTTCAAAGGTCCAAACTTCCATACCTCTGGAAAGCTTTCTACTCGATGTTTTCAGAAACCATTGAATGCCTATCAGTATATTCCTTTCTCTTCATGGCATCCTCGGCACCAGAAAGTGGCATTCGTGGTCAATGAGCTGCAGAGATACCTTCTTCGAGAGAGCAGTGAGTTGGGGTTTCTAGAGCTCAGGCGTGCATTCTACAGCAGACTTCGGTCGAGAGGTTATCCACCGGATTTTCTCCAGGCTTGTTTTGCCAAAGTTCATTGGGATCAAAGGGATGCTCTAATGCAGCAAGTCTATGGGCGAGGTCCTCTTCACTCTTCCGGCCTCAAAAGAGCCTCCTTGGTGTTGAAGCTGGACTTCTGCGAAGCCACTAGAGCTTTAAACCTTGGGGGTTCCCTAAACCCTAAACTGCATGGAGAATTCCAGTGCTGCCCTTTGCTACAGCATATTCCCAAGCCTTTGATCTGTTGGAGAAATCCGCGAAAGATTGGGTCATTTTACATGAGCAGTTCAGATCCTCGGCCATGATTCTTTCAGGAGCAGTGCATATTTTTCTGCAGATATTTCTAGAAGACTCTATTCAAGATGTTTCTAGCAGTCTCTAGAAGTTTCTAGAAGTCTCTATTCAAGATGTTTCTAGAAGTCTCTATTCATGATGTTTCTAGAAGTTTCTAGAAGTCTCTATTCAAGAAGTTTCTAGAAGTCTCTATTCAAGATGTTTCTAGAAGTCTCTATTCATGATGTTTCTAGAAGACTCTATTCTAGAAGTCTCTATTCAAGATGTTTCTAGAAGTCTCTATTCATGATGTTTCTAGAAGACTCTATTCTAGAAGTTTCTAACATGGCACTTGCCCTGTCCACTTTTGCTATATAAGGACAGCTTGTATCTCATTTCTTTTGTATCACTGATGAGTCCATAAAGGACGAATTTTTTTCCTTTTCCTTTAAAATTAAAAAAAAAAAAAAACCTGCCTTAATCTCTTTAAACCCCCAAGGGCTAACTAACCACTCCAGGTGACCACCCCTTGAGATAACTTGCTTTTTCACTAACAAAACTCCTAGTCGCATGCACAAGCCTGCACCCATGCAACTGTAGGCCTCCAGTCGCTCCCATAAGCCTGCAAGGGAGAGACTGTGGTCCTTTTTCAGCCAATTATGTGCCTACTACCGCGAGATTTGAGCCACTTTTTCAGGGCTAGTTTCCAGACCATTGCCCAGAACTTGATGAGACTTTCCATGACAATAAATGACACTAAGACAAAGCCTCTAACCCAAAACTTGATCAAGGACTTGACCTAACCAAGCCTAACCATTACTGACATTCCGTCAAACACATGATGAACATGAAATCTACAAATCATAAATACACATATGAACATAAGGGTCTCATACTTATCTGAAAAATCGTCAAGAAGGTCTAACACCCTCTCATATTAGCTGCAATAACTTCTATTAGGGCATGCATTCGATAACCAATCACATATTCATCAAACATGTCAAGATCCATAAACAATATACATCATATAACTAACATATAACCAGTTAACAACCAACATATAACCCAACAATAACCAACAAATAAACCATTGCAACTTATTGATATTGTCACCATAATAATCAATACATATGCTCATAGATCACAATAGAAAAAACCTTTTATTAACATACTAAAATTCCAACCAAGTCAAGGACTTCCACCTACCACTCGACCATAGATTGGGTTGAACCAAATATTCCTTTCAGCCAGTTACCCCTGTGCCATATCCCAAGCACGAATGTGGGATCTCATGAAATAAATCAACCAAAACCAAATCAAGGCTTCTATGGACCATACCACCTCAACCCTCATCCAGTGATTCCACCTCGCGGTTGGACATCACTAACCATCACTAGATCGGTCTCTACCCAAGTTGTTCAAGGCTCTAGAGTGTTTGTTCCAACCCGACTTTAGGAATAGTAACTCAACCCACAACTGCCGCCAGGATCCCAGACCGTTTTTCCAACCAAGGCTCCAAGACTAGTAACTCAACCCACCAAGGGCTATAGAGTGTTTGTCCAACCAAGGCTTCGAGGAACTAATAACTCAACCCACATCCATAAGGAACATGAACACCAACTAGAAAACAAAAGGAAAAACCCACAATACCATGGTTATCGAGGAAATGGCAAGGCTAGGCAAAACCAATGTCAATCCAGGCAATCCTCCATGCCAATGATAGATCATAACCAAGAAACCACATGCATGTTCTATGCATGCCAAAACTACCAAGGAAACCATACGTGCAACTCGATACTTGTAAAGCAATCCAATTGTCGCCGTTGATACACCGGTTCCCTTGTGCTCTCCCACTTTTCCTTTGCCTTCCTTCCTCCTGTTAGCACTTGAAATTTCACCTCAGGCTGAGAAAGGTAAAATCCAAGGCAACATCAAACCACTTAGCCTCGTAGCTAGCCCTACGGGGCAGGAGAGGGCTCTCTCCGGTCTATCTCAGTAAAGATCTTCAATAGGCGAGATGACCAATAGGGAAACACTGATTTTAGGCTAGTAAACTGATCAAGAGGTTTAATTTGGGATTTTTAAAGTTTTGGTGGAAAATTGGGGAATGGCAATTTCGGGTGCGGGGATTGGACACAGTTTTCGCAGGGAGTTCTTTGGGGAAAGGTAGGAAACATTATTGATGCTTTTGATAGAGATGGATGGACGAGAATGACTGGTGAGGAGTTAAGGAGAGCAAGCAATAACCTTGAATTCCCCTTAAATAGTTGAAAACATTGATATTAAGCAAACTTAAAAGGAGAGCATGACAGTCGTGAATTCTACTTTAACACTTCATTTGCCTAATTTGCAGAAGGAAAAGTAAGGAAATGATTCACATAACACACTTACAAGTACAAAGAGAAACACACCATCAATACATGTGACCACAAGAATCCCAAAAAGGACTGCAAAACCCTGGTCTTCCTTTGCCAAAAATTGCAGAGATACAGTGAGTAATACAATAAGAGCTTCTCCCTCAAGAGTCCAACCATGAAAATGAGCAAGAGAGTACATAATATAGATCATCTAACATCTTTCCCTGCCTCTAGGGGTCGAGCTCACTATCCTAGGAGCTGTTTCAACCAATTTTAAACTAAGCACTGAAAACTAGGCAGTCAAAACAACTTGCCTCTATAAACTAGGAAACCAATTCATTCATTTAATTTTCACCTATCTCATGAATGAATCTTCTAGAAGAGATACATAAGTGTAAAAGTGTCATAAATTTACATCATTTACAACAAGAAGGATAAAAATCAACTCCAAAAAGTCAAACACAGTCAAAATTGCGTTTCGCTGAGCTGTACGCTGAAATCTTGAGCAATTTGCCTGACGGGTCGCGCGCCTCTGCAACTCACAACTTCGGCTCAAACTCACTTGCAATCACTTGCTCAATGACTTGGATGCACAATGAGGCTCGATGGAGGGAGATTGGGGTTTTTATAACTTTATTTGAATTAATTTCATATCATAACCCACTTTATAATGTTTTTCTTTGACACTTTATAAACTTTGAATGCTGTTGTCTTTTTGGTTTCCTTTTGTCCTGAAATTGATTGATTTGATGTTTTTCCTTGATAATTTTTGCAGGGATAGCTTCTGAGGGGTCTTGGCAAGGGAGCTAGGGTTGCGTGTTGCCTTTCAAAGAATTTTTGAAGTTTTACAATTTTTACAAAATTTTGAGAAATGACCTTGGCTTTAAAAACAAGGTTCTTAAATCCAAGGTAAAAATTAACTGTACAAGATGAAATCTTTTAAAGAAACACTTTGATAATCATCCCTCTGGCTTGCTGGGAATTTATTGACTTTTAGAGACATGACCTTGAAGACAAACTGGACCTAAACCCTAGACCTAGAAATTTTGACCTCAAGACAAGACAAATAACCTTGAAAAAGTTTAATGACTGAAACAACTTGATCCAGCAGTGCCAAGAGGGGAATAAAGACACCAGCTCCTCCATCAGGGTTATGGCATGCCTAATGGAATGCAATAAGATGACACTGCTGAGACACCTACTTATGCAAATGCAAAGAGTTTTGATCGCTGATGGAGGGCTACTAGACCGACTCTAACACCTCCAATGCTAGAGTGCTCCAAGAATACTCTAAGTGTCCAAGAGTACGAGAGAGTGAGAGAATAGAAGAGAGATACATAAAAAAACTATCAATAAAAACCATGAACTAGTCCTCAAAAGCCTTTTCATCTTTTAGGCCTCTATTTTTTTCATTTTCCTACATTTTCCTCCTCAAATGTAACCTGTGAACTTTCACCTTCCTTTTCTCATATTTTCCACTATTTCCATAAATAAAATGCCAATTAATGCCTCTTTCCTTTTCAAAGGCTTTGTCATTGCCTTTGCCAATTTCCCCTTAGCCATCATAACCAAATGAACACCCACTCTAGGATGTTTTTCCCAACATTCAGCTTGGAATACATGTCACATGACCTTGGTCTTATTTTTTCTTTATTAACTTTATTACATGGATTTTTGATCAGGGCTGTTACAAAGAGTGACATGCAAAGTCAACCATTTCCAGGTGGAACCCAACTAGAGTTTTCTTCACGACCCTTTGTAATCAATGAGATTAAAAGTAAGGTCAATTGGTTAATCCATTCTAGTGGCGTAGAGTATGTTAGTACTGTTGGATGGAGGCGATTTTTGGAAGCCATACTACTTGGGAAGATTTGGGCATCATACTTCATGAGTATAACCTAGTTGTGGTCCCAAGCTAAGGAGTGTTAGACGTCCCACCTTATACCCATCTAATTTTTTGTGTATCCATGTTTTGGATCATAACCAAACATAAGGCAATTCTCCATGAGATTGATAACTCTTTAGATGGTTGTATTGGATTTTGTATTTCACTTAGAATTCTTGGTCCCTTGTTAGCTAGTAGGATTTGTACATAAATAATTTTTTGAAGTATTAATGCAGTTGTTTCTTATTTGATTCTATTGCAATATGCTTGCCTAATATGATTGTCGTACTTTCATGCATTGTTTGAGTAATTATCTAATGCATGTTTGGTTGGTTTCTTATTTATTCCATGCTTTAGACTCGGGGAAATTTGTATTTTCTGTAAAGTATGTTTTATTTCTCTTGGGGTGGTAGAGCACCCCAGTTGAGGCTCTCTTCAAGTTAGATGTTATAGAGATTAAAAGTTTAGTGACTCCATGAACTAACATATAGGACTTCCAGGATACAAACCAAGAGAATATAAGTTCTCATGCACTCTTGTACATGCCTGAGTTGGAGCCAAATGTTTCCCTTCATGCAACTACCTCAAAGAACTCATATAGGTGTGATTTGTTTTTTATTTGATCATATTCCACTGACTCAAACTTGTTATTGTCCATCCATCAATTACATTTTTATGTTCATCAATCATTCATATTCAATGGTATATTAGTTCTAGTGCCTTATGCTCTTGATCTCAAATGTGCTAGATGATGTATCATGATGTTTCAATCTACAATTGGTATGGTTTTTTTGTTGTGTGGTTTCCTTACTTAGAAGTGATGCCAAGGTTTTGACTTGTTTGTGAAGTGTTAGCATTAGATGGATATTTTATCACTTATAATTAAGTAAAGATGTTACATAGTTACTATATCTAACCATGTCAGGATATAATTATTTTTGGATAACTGTTCATTAATCTAGGCCATTAGTTACTATTAGGAAAATAAGGTGGGTAGCGTAGTTCTCCCATACTTAAAACTTTTCATCAATCTCCCTTACATTTCCATCTTATCCATAAAAATTAATATCTCCTAACTTGTGGTTAACCTATCAAATGTCATTGAAGGGGTTAAGAAAAAGAAATAAAGTAATGCATACCTTAACTAAATCAAACCAAAATAAAAGGTTAAGGAAGTGAAGAGAAAAACAAATAAAGCAAAGAAAAAAATAACTACTAATTTAAGTATAGAGTAAATCTTGTATTAGAATCTTAGTTTCTTACTTAAATTAGTTTTGATCAATTTTCAAATTAAATATCTATAATATCTCTAGATTTTATGTCATTTTAAAGAAATCAACTTGGAAAATTTTAGGAAATTTAATAATCTTAGTGTTGTCATTTTCACATGCTTAAATATGTTTTTTTCACATTTGCAATTTAAACACTTAATTTATTTTGAAATTTATATTTGGGGTTTTCAATGAATTAAATCTAAAGATTTTATTTCCTCCTTATGAGTTATATGTAATTTCATGCGAGATATCTTAGCATATATATTTTTTCAAATATTTCTGCAATTTATATGCTTGTTTCCCACTACTTTAATGAGTATTTTTATGAAATTTATTATGTTGAAATATGTTACTAAATGTATATTCTACATTTTTATAATTGAAATTCTTAGTGTAGAAAATTTACTTTATTTTAGCATTAAAACAAACAAAAATTTAAAGTACATATTTCTTTATTGCAATTTCCTTTCATGCGTCTTTTTCTTAATTTCTAGTTATTTACTTTGAACATTTTATTTACAGTGCAAGTTGTGATTTTTTGGGCAAGTTCATTAGTCAATTTTAGGTTAGAAAATGTGTTTTGGTGTCTCTAAACTAGCACAACCATATAAATAAAATGGTTGATAAACATTGATAGTCATAAAAAAATTATGTGCCATTTGTAACCTTGAGAATTTGTAACGGAAGGATAGGAGTGGAGGTTAGGCAATGCTAAGAATTTGTAATTTTCAATATAGGAGTGGAGATCAGAAACTAAAAAACTGCTTATAAACCCTTAATTTCAACCGTTGAATTATGTATACGATGAAGAATATCCTCACACTATTAAATCTATACCATCCATTATTTTTTACTTTTTAATGAATGGAAATTATGGAAGGCATATTCCAAAATAGACCATGCTTATTAGTGCAATAACAACAAGATATATTATTTGGCATTTAAAACTATGGTTTGGGGAGCATATTCATAATGATACCTGAGACATAAAGAATATACTCATTAATCTTAAGGCTTTCGTTGTTAGAGGTTTAGATAACCACTATTGGTACTCATTTGAGTAATAGTGCATCAAGCAGACCTGGATATGAACACTATTTCCACATACCTTGAGTATATAAAAAGTCCCCCTAGGTATCTTAAAATCATCCATTCAGTTGTCAAACTGTTACAATGCATCAATATTCGAGAAGACTACCCTCTCATAATGTGGTGATAAGATAGTCTTGCCAAGGTTAAAATCTATCCTCCCTGGTTGGTGCTTTGATATATTGGGCCCAATGCTACTATTCGAGCCATGTTCGTATTTATGAGGGTTGTGACATAAGGTACATCTTTTGACTAAAAGCCATTTTCTCTTTTATTTTATTTTTTGTCTTTTGCCTAGGACACCTTTATTTTATAGATACTTGCATATGAATGACTTTGGAAAGAATGATCAAGGGTTAATATTTTACTCATACATATCAAATACTACAATTTTAGACATTTGAATTAATAAATATTTTGGTCAAATCCATTCATATAATCAAATCCTAGCTACCTTCACTCACTTGCACTAAAATGATAGCCTTAGGATTTAGTCTAGTGAATCTCCCCTTATGTAGGATACTATCTTTCAAGTCCTATAAGTGAGGGGCAAGGCTGCCGAGGTGATATTGGGTAGTTTTCCTATTGTTTCCTTAGGTCTTCCTCTTGGAGATATTGGGACTTTTCCCCTCAGGAAAATCTAAGGTATAACAAGGTCCAAAATCATTGTGGGTAAGTTTCTAGGATTGTGGAATTTGAGGGTTGCAACTTAGTGCAATAGTTGGGCAAGCATGCTAAGTGTAAGGGAGGGGAGCGAACAAGGTGTTGGAAAAAGTAACTATTTTCGATCTTCAATAATGTACTTGAGTCATTATGTAATGTACTTGTCAAAAGAATAAAGAAAATTATTATTATTATTATTATTATGACTTATTAAAGCATGGGTTTCATGCTTTGGTCACCATGTTTTAGGTCAAAGTCCCCATTGGACTTCTAGGATTTATTCCGGGTTTATAGAATTATTTTACATTTAAAGAGACCCTTTTCGGGCTTTTGAATCATGTAAATAGGTTTAGTATTGAGTCAAATATGAATTATGGAACCTCCACACCATGTCAGCCTAAGGGAAGATCAAGTTGGCCTCAGATCCTATTCGACCCCACAAGAAGCCTATAAAAGGAAGGACATCCAATTCATTTGGTGCATCACTTCTCATCAAGTTCAAATTTTATCTACTGGGCAGAAGTGCGAAAATCTGTTTGTTGGGTAGAAGTGCGAAGCAGGTAGCTAGGAAAGTTTGTTGCCAGGAGGTTGAAGTGAATTCGAGTTTGGGGAGTTTAAGGAGTCAAGGAGAATTGAAATTTTGGTGGTGGTTTCTCTCTCTTTCGTGCTCTATATTGGGAGATCGAAGTCTTCCAAGTTGGACTGCTACTGGAAGTTATTGGCTGTTGCAAGTTGCTGGATAGTCGAAGTTCCTGGGAAGAGATCAATCTTTTGTAGGCTAACTTGGTGTGGAGGGAAGGTCTGGTCTTGGTATAGGGTGAAGAGTCTCAAAGAATAATATTGAAAGGAAGAATTACTTTGACTGGATTTTCCCCTCGAGGGGGGTTTTTCCCTGGCATGTGCCTACATCTTGTGTCCATTGTTTTATGTACTGCTGCTTTTGGTAATTGCTTGATGAACTAAAGAAAGAAGATATAAAGAATTGTAATAATAAAAAACATCACAAGTAATTATCAAGATTGAGAAAATAGTTACAGACTTTCTAATTTTCCAACGTGGTTCAGAGCGTTGGTGAAGAAAGAAGAAAAAGGCAGATCCATTCATAAGCATTATCTTAGGGAAGGAGTCTATCATATTCAAGGTAGATGTATAACTCTATCAAGGGTGAGAACAAGCTTGACGGAGCATCTAACTTCAGATCCTAGAAGAAGAGGATTGATCCAATCCTCGAGAAGAACAAGGTATTGGAATTACTTAAAGGAAATGTAAAGGACCCTACAAAAGAAGCCAGTGATGTTGACAAAGCGAAATACATGGATTTAGAATTGGTGGTTATGACTCTGATGGTAGAAGGGATAAAATACAATCTTGTCCCCTTCATAGCTAACATGGATCATGATCGGTAGATGTATGAAGCCTTGTCGAAGCTGTTCACTATTAAGAACATTGGTCAAGTAGCAAGTTTGAAGAATGAGTTGAGGTCTACGAAGATGACCAAGAAGATACTGTGGAAACCTTCTTTATGAAGATAGCTAGACTCAGGGATGATCTCTTGGCCATTAATGAGATTGTTCAGGAAAAATATAAGTATCTCATGTCTTTTCATTTTTGGGTTCATGCATTCATTTAGTTTTGATTATGTTAAATACTAATCACCATTCTCCCTTTATTGTCTTGATTAGGGAAAATATCTGAAAGGAGGATCTCTCAAGGCAAGGTTAGTCAAGAAACAAGGTATGCATTGAATACATTGATCGAAATGATTATTTATTTGATGATCTATTACTAACCTTATTATGACTAGCTGTATTGAATCTTAGTGATTCTTGTTTGGGTGATTCATCTCTTGATAAATCTACCCAGCCCACTCTCACATGTTCTTGTAGAACCCAAGACAAGTTTTGGAAAACCCTAACTGAAGGGTATTCTAGTGTGAATGTCTAAAATCCTTAAGCTGATTAGGGATATTGTGGAATGCTAGTTGAAGTTTATTGATGATGTCATGTTTGGGATTTTGGTATGATCGGGAAATCCTAACTCATTAGGATGAAATGATGAGATCTAAAATCATGAAACCTTTGAAGTTTTGGTAATATAGGGTTTGTTATGTTTCCACATTGGAACCCTAGCACAGTGGGGTTTGGTGGAATGTGTGAGCAAGACCCTTATATTGTCTTAGAATTGATTTACTTGGTATGTGTGTGTTTTCTGATCAAACCCTATTACAATCAATATGTTTGTGTGTTTAACTCTTATTGATATTTGTGAAGTTGGGTTTGACTATCTCATGATGTGAAATGTATTTGAATGGTGATGAAATCTAGGCATATAGAGATATGCCCTTTTGGTTGAAGTCCTAAGTTGGTCTAGGTCAAATGTACTTATGTTATTAAACATATGATATGCTTACGTAGGGTTATGATTTCCTAGATATGTGTTGACCTAGTCATCGATGATCATGAGTGTTAGGATTCAATGAGAGTCTTTGTATGAGATTCTAGGATGTTGATGTTTGGAATTCTAGGGTGTTATAGCTAAACCCTAGTGAAGCTAAAAGTTGTTTAGTATGTGTGATATAACAATCTGAAATCTATTAAGTGATTGTTGAATATGAAAATCTAAGGTTTTGTGGTTAAATCCTAGCAGTGACATTGTCCAGTGTGAAATGTAACAATATGAGATCTACGTATTTAATGATTGTTGAGATTGTGGAATTCTAGGGTTTTGGAGTCAAACCTTAATCAAAATAAAATCTATGGAATATGATGGTTTGAGATTTTTGAATTTGTGAAAAATGGAATTCTAGGATTTTGGAGTTAAACCTTAGTCAAAATAAAATCTTTGGAATATGATGATTTGAGATTTTTGAATTTGTGAAAAATGGAATTCTAGGTGTTGAGAAGGTAAATCCCCTCTACGGATAGAGGCGATCCCTACTAGCCCAACAGGGGTCTAGCAACAATCACACAATGCCGTCACGCATGTTCCTAGTTACAATTAGACAAGAAGTAAAGAGCACCTACTTGGATTCCTGCGCTGTCGTTTGTCGAGGAGATGTTTCCTTTGCTCCTTCGCTTCAGCTGGTCATAGTCCTCCGCGATCCCCGCGAACGGACACCTGCACACACGAAAGGAAGACGAACGCAAGCATAAAATCTAGTAAAAGTAACTATATGCCAGTCAGAAAAGACATAATTCACATTTATCCATTGCATATAACAAACGAGAATGGAACAATAATGGCAGTCATCTATTATTAATTTGAATAGAGAAGAGTACAACCAAATGTTCTGACGTCGATAAACTTCTCAGGAGGGATCAGTCAGCATGTGTCTCAAGCATTCACCTTTGAAGATGGTTCTCCCAAGACAAACTAGTCTCTCTCTCTCACACAAATGTCACAAACAAACTTCCCAAAGCAATCAATCACTTCCACTCCTAACACACCACACCTATAGCAGCAATCTGAGCACTACAAGCTCTTGTATAATCCAAGCTAAGTCTAGCTATTTTCTAACTATTCAAAACTAGCTGCTCATGGTAATGGTGGAAGTTTATATAGGAGAAGGAGTCTCCTAAAAAGGTGGAAGGATGAGCTTATCTTCAAGGGGAGTAGTTGCAAAGGGTCGAACAGACATGCCATAGAAGGGAGTCGACATTCACAAAGCTAACAACCAAGCCTGGAGAGATCTGGAAGGCTGGTTGTTTGAACAAATTCGCCCAAACTGGATCAGCGCGGATTATATGGATACTGCCGCGCTGTCAGCACATGACAGCAACTGAACAAGCCATGTCAGCGCGGAAGGACACGTGAAAGCCGCGCTGTGCGTCATCGCGGAAAAGTGATGTTCTTCCGCGATGGCAGCGCACGAAATACACTGTGGGGCGCTGGTCATCGCGGTTATTTTAGGAACAGACGCGCTGATGCACAAAACTTTGGAAAAATGGGTTTTTAGCCAGTTCAGGGAGCAAACATTTAGTGATTGTGACTTCTTGGACACAGCAGGGTGACTGACAGGAAGGCAGTGATAAATTACTGTGTAACAGATGCCCCCTAAAGCATGAAGACCGAGAGAGTGGGAGGGGTGAAATGCTTTACAACACACGCCGAACTGGAACACCACCAGGAAGTACCGAAAAATCTCTGACAATCATGTACACGCAGTCTCGGCATGGGCGCAGCCATCCAAAAGACATGCAAAACTGGTCTATAGTGTGGACGCAGCCACCCAGATAAAAAGACCATAAGAATGACAAGGTATGGGCGCAGCCATCCATGAAGACTCAGGTATGGGCGCAGCCATCCATCAATGAGTCATGTAATGATTATCCACAAAATCGCAACCTGGACCACAGTGAGCAAGGATCCAGGGTCTTGCGCTCCATCTCGACCCGAACAGAGTACAAGTCCACACATGTGAATACAGGGGTTGGAGTCGAACATGCATGAACATCGTCTGATTACCGGCCAATGATGAGAACCGTTAACAGACGCGAGAGGTACCACCAATAATGACAATGGCCCTCAAGGTACTATAGGTACAATCCGTAGCGTGTGAATCAATGAGCTGGTGTCGAACACCCACGGAATCATCCGATCGCAGGCCAATGATGCAAACCTTGCGTCGAACACGAAGAACCTGCCATTGAGGCATGCAGGCTCCAAGGCACCTGGAAAGAGTCTCTAAGTCACGTTCTCGGATAATGAGTTGATGTCGACGAGAAGTGGCTTTGATCGAAGGTGGGCCATAATAATTCCCACATCAGCGACACGAGACAGAGGTATAATAATTTGTGATGAGATAGCGAACGAGGTTGCTTTGTGGCAGAGGACAACTTCTCTTGAACACATAACGGCACTATAACGGATTTGGCAGTACTTGACATTAAATGAGCAGCGGATAAGATGATGATAGCAATGAACAGATGAGAGGTCAAATAGGATATCCCAAACCCATGGAGGCTAGTGAAAACGAGGTGAGATGACCCCACCCAGACACGAAACAGCGGAGTGCCATGTTCAAGAGCGACGTACTGCCGAGACGACTGCAATCAAAGTTCCATTTTCCCCACCTTTGCAGGCAGGTACCCCGATTATTTCTGGATGACAAGCTTGACGGGGATAACATATGCTTGGCGTGTGTCATGTTGACAATATCCGATGTCATTGAGTGTTTAACGAGCCTGACAAAGGAAAAACTCGGCTTCTTTTCTTGTTTCGAGAGTCTGAAAAGAATGCGGAAAAGGAGACTCCAGGGGGGTCCTTTTTCGTACAGTTGTGTCTCTCGAGCCCGAAAAAGTATAAAACTATGCTCGAAAGAACCGCCCGACCATTACGATCGAGGAATACTTTTCGTAAATAGTGTTCTTCGACCCGAAAAAGTAAAAAAGCAGTCAGAAGCACGTCGTTTTGGAGCCAATAACGAGTGCGAAACGACAAACACCCGGCAATCTCTTTAGTTTAAACAGTCGGGAAAAGAGCTTTAAAAGTGACCGCCTCTCGTTCCGTTAACGAGTCGAGAGGGGGACTCGGCAATCTTTTCATCTTTAAACGGTCAGAAAAGAGCTGAAAGCAGACCTCCATTTTTATTCTCTTTAACGAGTCAAAAAGGGAAAAATACTCGGCAATCTTTTCATATTTTATGAGTCAGAAAAGAGCTTAAAGGTGACTCATCCTAGAGGAACAAGTGGTATAAAGGGTAGCAACTGGTTCCGGCAATGGTGGAACTGTTCAAAACATGTAATGGTTAAGAGGCTGGCTAATAAAACCACTCATCGCTGCGGTTCCTCAGGAAAGGATAAACAACCAAGTGAGAGCATATGATCGGCCAAAGAGATGGTAGCAATGGAATGAAACAACCAAGGCTCATCTAGCAGAATTCAGCGGATAAAAATGGCAATCACGAGATGTAAATCGGGTATGGGTTCATTTTTACACAAGCTTGAACCATGGAGAACTCTGCTTGGATTCGGTTTCATGTTTACACAAGCTTGAAACGAAAAACTATGCTTGTTATAAGTTCGCATGCCCCCAGCATAATAATGCAAATCGAGGTACATGCCCCCCAAGCTTCATTGCATTCGACAAAGTGGATGGAATGAAGGTTCACTTTCGAGATCTATGAAAGACTCGACTTGTATTTTACGAGATCTTAATCAAAAGACTCGATTTGGAAAGGGAGGTGTTTCATTTTTTAATGAGGTTGACACAGTAAAAGAACTATCCTCATAACCCGTGTTTCATTTTTTAACGAGCTTGACACAAGATCAGGAACTATGCTCGACCAGACCCAGTTTCATTTTTTAAGGAGCTTGACACCGGAAAAGAACTATGCTCCATCCAAGCCTAGTTTCATTTTTTAAGGAGCTTGACACAAGATCAGGAACTATGCTCCTACCAGACCCAGATTCATTTTTTAAGGAGCTTGACACCGGAAAAGAACTATGCTCCAACCAGACCTAATTTCATTTTTTAGGGAGCTTGACATAGGAAAGTGAACTATGCTCCGACCAGACCTAATTTCATTTTTTAGGGAGCTTGACATAGGAAAGTGAACTATGCTCCGACCAGACCTAATTTCATTTTTTAGGGAGCTTGACATAGGAAAGTGAACTATGCTCCGACCAGACCTAGTTTCATTTTTTAAGGAGCTTGACACCGGAAAAGAACTATGCTCCATCCGGACTTCATCATAATGAACGGGAAGTGGAGGCCCCCAATAAAGTGGCTCCGGAGGAAAGGCCGACATCTGGGAAATCAGGACCTAATGCCCCCAGGACACTATGCACGATGGTGTCATCACTGGGTACGGGCACGGGGTAGGTGGCCACATAGTTGATTTGCGGCGAGGCAGATGCAACTTGTGGATGAAAGCCAGGAGGGAAGGACGAGTGCGCCGGAGGGGCTTGTGGACGAACGAACGATAATTGATCGAACGTCACGATTCTTCCATCGTGTGGAAAGCAGACCACACGGAAAAGTGAAGAAACAAGGGCTCCCATGGCATACACATAATCACGACCAAGGAGAAGACTGAAGTCTAAAGAACCTTGGGTAACTGAGACGTCTATATAGACAGTTTTACCCCCCAAAGTAATAGGAAACTTCGGGAGGATCCCTAATGGCTGACTCGTTCCTCCATCAAACGCGGTGAGATGCGGTGCGACAGGTACAAGCGATGGGGAACCCAAAGCTCGCCAAGTAGTAACGGGCATGAGACTAACCGATGCTCCTTCGTCTAACACAGTGCCAGGCAGCGCCTTATTGCAAGCATAGGCGGTGACCCAGAAAGGCACATGGGACGGAAGGGGAGGGGCAGTCAAACGACTCCAATCAAAGGAGATGACCGAACTACTTGGTGGGGGAACCATATGGTTGCCCCCCTGCTCCGAAAGAACCGAATCTAAATTCTCCGGAGAGGTTTCAGGAGAACCTTTATCAAGCTCAGGAGAATCTGAGGAGACGAGAAGAACATGAGAATTTTGCTCTTCCGAAACAGAGTGCTTGAGAGGAGGTGAACTCGAATCAACACTCTTTCCGACCAACGATGGGTCTGGAACAGACTGGGAACAGCCAGGTTCGGGAAGAGGGGCTTGGACAAAAGAGGAATCTGAAACAATCTCTTTGTCAACAAGGGCGCGATCTACAGCTGTAGAAAGACGCTGATAACCAGCGGGAAGTGGATTCGGAGGAGCAGCAAGACTTTCCAACATAGCAGAGGCTTTATCCATGAGTGGACAAAGGTGAAGGGGATGTTTGCCTTCACAAAGTCGACAGGGGATTCGAAACTTCCCTTTCTCCTTACCATTCCTAGCTGATGAGGTAGCATCGCCATGATCATCAGTGGACGATGGAGGGCGGGCCAAATCGTGAGACCAAACTTCTAATACCCTGGGAATGCCAGGGCAATCACGAAGGAGATGGTCCTCCTTGCATAATCGACAAGGAAACTTGACCTTCCGCGGAGGAGCAGAAGGTGACCTGACTTCAGGTGTACTGGAGTGAATAGCTGGACTTAGGAGGGGAACTGTGTGTGTAGGCTCTCCCTTAGGGGACTTCTTCTTCTTGGTCTTCTTCTTCTTCTTCTTAGCCACCTGGTTACTTTCATCGAGAATTTCACCAGGCGAAGTACAAGAGGACGACGTAGAAGTAGGCGTCGAAGGGGAGAGATCCACCTTAGGATCAACATGACGTTGTTCAGGTGGAGGGACTGATGGACTAACAGCCGATACGGTAGGGACCAAAGAGGTTGAAAACAACCACACAGGCAACCCGACAGTTAACCCTGGTAGGGACAACGTCGCCATATATGGAGCACCAACATTCCCAAGAGGAGGGAATTGTCCTGGGTTCCCATCAGAGGGGGAACCTGGGTTAGTGAATCCTGGAAAAGTTGCCATAGCAAACAAAAACGAAACCTACTCAAGCTAACGCACACAAGACCTAACCAGGTAATGTTATCGTGGCCAAATTAATTTTAAGACGCAAGGACCAAACTTGACCTTTTCATATTTCAGGAGTCGAGAAAAGGACAAAGATGACTCCAGTCTCCTTCGAATGTTTAATGAGCACGAAGTGACAAGACGCTCACAGGCACCTTTTCGTTTAGGGAGTCCGAAAAGGATCAAAAGCGACTGCTCTGGAACTCTAGGTAGAGGGTGTGCCAAACTCTTCGCAAAACCACAGAATACTTTTTAGGGTACGGGTGGTCAATCTTCGTGAATGCTGTGTTCACTGCATTGCGAGTTGTAGGGCGGCCGACTCGGCTTCCTATGGATAAAGGATAAAAGCCTAGTGGGGTCTCCCTATATACTCGACGGTACGTGGGAGCGCAGTCCGTATTAGACCACTATCGAGTCACAGAAGGAGGAATCACCCAACCTAATGTGAAACAACAATGACTATGTTTTAAGACGCCGGAACACGTCTCTAACCTAGACTTCTAAATATTTGCGTTTAGTTCCAATGCGTTTTTAGATTCATTTGGTTCATTTTATAGTTGATCTTGAGATTAAGTTTCGATTTCAAGCTCTATCGTATGTCCGCTCACAATTACTTAGATGCAATCTATATGCAAAAGAATTTCGTTTCGTTCGATGAATTCTAGCTACGAGAGAGCAAAGAATTTTTTAAACAAAACGAATACAAACAAACAAGTAGCTAAATGCAACTAAAGCGAGGAAAGGAAACTTTTCTTTTGAAAATGCAAATCAATGAAACATTCTTTTCCTTTTCGATTTTTTAAAAGCAAAGCCACTAGTTTGATTTTCTTTCAGTGACACAAAGCATCTAAAATAATTTGGAGGAACCGGAACACCAAGTAAACTACTTAATGAAAGCACACAAAGTTCCCTAAACATTCAACCAAAGCTTCCAAATCAAAGGAAAACAAAGGTCTGCACGAGCTATGTAATCTAAGCTCGTCAAGACAAGCAAGGATTGTAACAAGGAGGAAGCGAATGTGAACTGATCGATCCAAACAATCGTAATCTATGCTTGGTAGTGAAGAAATCGAATCAACATAAAAAGGTGGTTCAATAATCGACACTAAAAATCAACCAGCAATAAGCAGTGGAAAAGCCTCAAGCAAATCAATAAGAGGGTTGTGGATGAACCTTGAATAGACAAGTAACCCAAGCAAATGGTTTCTCGATGAAACTTCTAAAGGGCTAGGTCACATGGTCACAAGACTTACTCGAATGAAATCAAAGAGAGAGCGTCCCTTAACCAAAAGCAATCAAAACAAGCTAATGAGGGACAAGAAACAACAGGGGATAAGAAAGATTGATGAATTCAGGAGATAAAGTTATAAAAACAACTTTTAGGAATCAGCGCAAGTTTTACACTGAGCACCCGAGATGATCAAGGGTCAGCGCAACTTTTACACAGACCACCCGAGCTGTCAGCGCGACTTTTGCCCCAAAAACCGAGATGATCTCAGAAAAGCAGAGTCAGCGCGGAATTAAGCTAGAAAAACACAGTCAGCGCGGAATTAAGCTAGAAAGCGGCGCTGACATCGCGGATATACACGTCTTTTCCGCGCTGATCCGATTTTCAGCGCGACTGTTAAAATTAAATCCGCGATGGAGCTCAAAAATAGTGGCAGGCAAATCAAAACTCCCAAATCAAAACAGCCAATCTTTCAATCAAACAGGGGCACTTCCAGATCAACCCAGAAAACGCAAAAGATTGATAATTAATCCCCAATTTCAAAAAGAGAGCAATCAAATTCAAACACAAAGATGGACTCAAGAGACAAAAAGGCTGATCCCCAGCGGAGTCGCCAAATTGTTGAGAAGGTAAATCCCCTCTACGGATAGAGGCGATCCCTACTAGCCCAACAGGGGTCTAGCAACAATCACACAATGCCGTCACGCATGTTCCTAGTTACAATTAGACAAGAAGTAAAGAGCACCTACTTGGATTCCTGCGCTGTCGTTTGTCGAGGAGATGTTTCCTTTGCTCCTTCGCTTCAGCTGGTCATAGTCCTCCGCGATCCCCGCGAACGGACACCTGCACACACGAAAGGAAGACGAACGCAAGCATAAAATCTAGTAAAAGTAACTATATGCCAGTCAGAAAAGACATAATTCACATTTATCCATTGCATATAACAAACGAGAATGGAACAATAATGGCAGTCATCTATTATTAATTTGAATAGAGAAGAGTACAACCAAATGTTCTGACGTCGATAAACTTCTCAGGAGGGATCAGTCAGCATGTGTCTCAAGCATTCACCTTTGAAGATGGTTCTCCCAAGACAAACTAGTCTCTCTCTCTCACACAAATGTCACAAACAAACTTCCCAAAGCAATCAATCACTTCCACTCCTAACACACCACACCTATAGCAGCAATCTGAGCACTACAAGCTCTTGTATAATCCAAGCTAAGTCTAGCTATTTTCTAACTATTCAAAACTAGCTGCTCATGGTAATGGTGGAAGTTTATATAGGAGAAGGAGTCTCCTAAAAAGGTGGAAGGATGAGCTTATCTTCAAGGGGAGTAGTTGCAAAGGGTCGAACAGACATGCCATAGAAGGGAGTCGACATTCACAAAGCTAACAACCAAGCCTGGAGAGATCTGGAAGGCTGGTTGTTTGAACAAATTCGCCCAAACTGGATCAGCGCGGATTATATGGATACTGCCGCGCTGTCAGCACATGACAGCAACTGAACAAGCCATGTCAGCGCGGAAGGACACGTGAAAGCCGCGCTGTGCGTCATCGCGGAAAAGTGATGTTCTTCCGCGATGGCAGCGCACGAAATACACTGTGGGGCGCTGGTCATCGCGGTTATTTTAGGAACAGACGCGCTGATGCACAAAACTTTGGAAAAATGGGTTTTTAGCCAGTTCAGGGAGCAAACATTTAGTGATTGTGACTTCTTGGACACAGCAGGGTGACTGACAGGAAGGCAGTGATAAATTACTGTGTAACACTAGGCTTTTGGAGTTGAACCTTAGTTGAAGTAGAAATCTCTGATGAATGTTGAATATATGATAGTTTGATATTTATGAAAGATTGATGAAATTTGAATTTTTGGATGTGATTGATGATTGATAAGAAATCTAGCGTTTGCGACTAATCCTAGTAGTTTTTGGTCATATTAGTGACTGATTTACGGTTGATTAAAAATCTAGGGGTTGGAACTAACTCTAGTGGAAGCTAGTCAAGTTAATGACTAAGTTTTGATTGACTTTGATTAATTCTTTTGTATGAAATATATAATTTATATGAATCCCTAGTGAGAAGTCTAACATATGTATTTTGAAAGGTTGTTAGATACTTTATAGATCTATATTTGTCTAAATTGTTTCTAGGATTTGATATATGTTGTAGTAAGGTATGCCATACCTTTGGAAGACACATTGAAACCCTAGATGGAATGAATGTTTACATGAAGTAGTCCAGGGTGTATAACAAAATCCCTAGCAAGATGCTGAAGAGTATATGTCTCTTGTTTGTAATTGAGTTTGGGTATCTAATATGTATAATGATGAAATGCTTACGTGATTCTAATATGACTAACATCATGCTTCTTTAGATTTGGTTGTACTCGCTATCTAAGTTGTGCAGGTACACAATCTTCAACTTGGTGAAGATGCTCGATGTAACAAGCAAGTTGTGCTAGTAGACAATCTTCAACTTGATGAAGATGAACGATGTGACAAGAATGATGAGTATGATAATAGCTCCGATGAAATGGTTGGAAGTCACGAAAGATTCTCCTATGTTGAAAAAGAAGAAGCTAATCTCTCGGAGGAAGCATGAATAGAAGAGATATCCCTAAGTTTAAGAGGGAGTCCAAATAAAGAGGTGCTTCTTGGTTAAGGGGGAGTGTCATATATGGTTCTCTGCTTCATATGTCATGCACTAGACCAGGACTAACATCTGTAAGTTTGAGTGAAGACCATGAATAGGAAAAGAAAATTGGAGAATGCATTTTGAAGTGTTGTTAAAAGAAGGAAAGTAGGATCCGATTGAAGAATATGTTACTGCATATGAAGTAGGAAGAAAATGTATGATTGAGGAATCTTCTGTCAAAGATTTGGTTGATAGTTCTACTATGGAAATTTGAGAAGCAACATCTATTTCCTGGAAGACACCGAAGGTTTATGTTTAATTGTATACATGTGAAAGTATATTATTGATTGGGGTTGTGTTTGTATAGGTGAATCTCTCAAAGGATTTGATAGCATGTTGGTTACCAATCAGCTTGATTGGGAGAGATTGGGCACTCTTGATTTGTTGGATCAAGGAGTGTTGAGGCCTTATGTGTGAAGCATTGCCTGGGCAGATATATAGCTGACACTTCGTGTTAATGTCTGGGTCTCGAAGTTGGAAAGGTGGCACTGGTAATTGAGCTCTGACACACACCTCAATTTTGAGTTGATGGCTAGCAAGTAAGATTGATGGTAACTAGAGGGGCTGAAAGATTGAGTCCATATTAGTCCCACTTGGATAGATTTCCCTGGTCAGGAATCTAGTCCATGGCATCGCGGTGACTAAGTTGTTGAGTGGCTGGTTGAATAGATTGCTTGGTCAGGAATCTAGTCCATGGCATCGCAGTGCCTAAATTGTTGAGTGACTGGTTGAATAGATTGCTTGGTCAGGAATCTAGTCCATGGCATTGCGATGCCTAAAGTTCTTCATGGATCATGTAGTTTGAGATCTTCCATTGTATATGTTATGAAACCATCTCACAAAAAAATAGAAAAGATAGATCAACACCTTATAAATAAGCCTCTTCGAGGGGGCAACCTCTTTTACATTACACAAATGAACAATTCTTGGATGATACAAATGAAAAGACCTCCTTTCTATATATATGAGTCTAAGGGGTCATAATATAATCAGACCCGACATAACAATAATAATGTAAGGGCACAATAATAATAATAGTGGGCTTCTATGGGGCACAATAATAATAATATGGGGACTGCATGGGCACAACAATATAATAAAGGAGTTGTACTAACAACAATAAGGGGTTACATGGGGTTTAAAGGAGTTAGGGGAGCTCTGAAGATGTCGGGTCAGGTTATTGCGCGCGAGGGGTTTGGTTAGGGTTTTTACTGAACCCTGAAGCTGCAGTAACCGCGTCGCCCTCCGTTTACTCTCGCCGCTACCGCAGTCAGCGCCTACCCTCCTCCGTTACACTGCCGCTGTTGGTTCGAAGCTCCGCGCCGGGGGAACACTGTGCCGTGACTTCCGTTTCTACCTGTGACGGTTTACATTTTTTACCTTGCACGGTCCGTCAACTGTAACTGCAACCTGTCTTTTTCCCCGGGATTCTCTACTCCTCAAGGTGTCCGCCGTCCCGAGGTGCAGCTGGCCATGGAGGATCTGGAGGCTGTTGATTATTCCGCTGACCCATTGGAAGGGGTCCCCATCTGGCGATCTCCAAATGCCACCTCAGAAGGTATGTTCAACTCTGAAATTCCCGGAAATTTCTCACAGTTTTTCTTCGGTGAATCGTCGAGGGCTCAGCCTGTGGTCCTTCCGGATGAACCTCCTACCTGGCCAGCCCTCTCCACGCCGCCTCACTCTCCGGCAACCCTCGGTTTTGTCTCCGGTTGCCTAAACCCTAACCCTGGTTTAGACCTCCCAGAAGCTGGCTCATTTTCTCGGCCGCCGCATAACCCTTCTATGCCTTCCTCCTCCGTCGGACCCGCGGTCTCCCTTGGTCACTCCTCCAGTAGCTTCACTGTCGTACCTCCGCTCTCGGGCCCCCCATTTGTTTCTGGCTCCGGAATCCCTGTCTCTCATCAGATCTCGGCCGCTTTGAATGCTACCGCTCCGCCTCCTGGTCAGCCTCAGAACCCCCCTCCTCTGCGCGGCCCTAAACGGAAATATAAGTGCTTCAAATCCAAGGAGGACGATATTTTTCTCAGACTGGAAGAGGATATTCGGTAGGGAGAAACGATGGACTTTGCAGATCAGGTCTTGGTTGGTCGCATCAGGGGGCGCATCTACACGACGGCACAATTGAAGACCTGAGCAACTGAAGTTTGGGGGCATCATTTGGTGAACATCCCTCATGTGCAGACATTCGTGAGGGGATGGTTCGCACTGAGGTTTGCTCGTGCTGACCACACAAATTGGGTCTTGTCCTCTTACTGGCATTTTGAGCATGCCCCTATGCTCCTTAAGAGATGGACACCTTTATTCGACCCTGAGACAGAGCAAATAGGTATTGGACCAGTTTGGATTAGGCTCCCAGGATTACCTCTCCAATACTGGTCTGAAGATATATTCAAACGTATTGGTAATGCACTTGGTACATTCATGGGCTATGATAAATCCTATCATCAGACTGGCATGATGGCTTATGCCAGGATCCTCGTCAACATGGACACCAGAGGCGGGCTTTATGAGCACATTACTATACAGTGGAGAGACTCAGCTCGCAGACAGATCATTGATTACGAGGGCATTCCCTATCGATGCCGCAGGTGCCACAAAGTAGGGCATCTCTACAGGGACTGCCCTCTCCTCCGGAAAGGGCCTAGGAAAGGCGATGAAGTTGGAGTCGACCCTCCCCAGGACACCTCCCCTATACAGCTACCTGATCAGCATCCTGAGCCTCAATTGCACGAACAGGAAGATGGTGTCCCTCAGAGCTCTCCTGCGGCTGCTGATACTGACACAGTCCCTGGCGCACCTCCTACTTCAACAGCTCCTGTGCTATCAGCGCCACAACAAGAGGATGCAGCGAACTCGGGTATGTCTTCATCTCCCCCCTCTTTGATATCTCATGCATCCTGCACTGCATTGGGCATATCATCTCTCCCTCTATGCACTGATCCTCGTCAACATGGACACCAGAGGCGGGCTTTATGAGCACATTACTATACAGTGGAGAGACTCAGCTCGCAGACAGATCATTGATTACGAGGGCATTCCCTACCGATGCCGCAGGTGCCACAAAGTAGGGCATCTCTACAGGGACTGCCCTCTCCTCCGGAAAGGGCCTAGGAAAGGCGATGAAGTTGGAGTCGACCCTCCCCAGGACACCTCCCCTATACAGCTACCTGATCAGCATCCTGAGCCTCAATTGCACGAACAGGAAGATGGTGTCCCTCAGAGCTCTCCTGCGGCTGCTGATACTGGCGCACCTCCTACTTCAACAGCTCCTGTGCTATCAGCGCCACAACAAGAGGACGCAGTGAACTCGGGTATGTCTTCATCTCCCCCCTCTTTGATATCTCATGCATCCTGCACTGCATTGGGCATATCATCTCTCCCTCTATGCACTGATCCTCTTCCCACATTATCATCTCCCGCTCCACATTTCACCCCCTCTCACTCTCCCCTCACTTGCTCCCTACCGCTCCCTCCTCCGTTGGCCCCTCCTCTATTGATCACATCGACCCTCGCTTCCCTTTCCATTCGATCGTCTCAGACATCTCCTCGGTACTCGCTGCGATCCCGGGCGAGGGACAAGGGTCCTGACGCTGTTGGTCTCGACTCTGTAAGTGTCTCCTCCTCACTTAAGACCTCCCGGGGTCGACCCTCCCGCATCACCAAAGCTAGGCACACTGCCGATGAAGAGGTCGCCCTCGGGTGACAACAGACTATTTTTAGGGCGCTTAGAGCAAGGGATGGCCCTCTTCCCCTCCCCTCATGAAGGTTCTATCTTTTAACTGCCGAGGGTTTGCTAGCTCATCCAAAAAACTAGCGCTCAGGAGGTTGCTTAATTCGACTCAACTGGACATTTTTTTCCTGCAAGAAACCCTCTGCTTAGCTGAACCCCTTATACACACCCTCTCCTCCTGGCTCCCTAACTGGACCATCCATGCTCTGGATGCGTCTGGGCGATCCGGTGGATTGGCTATCGGGGTCTCTAACAGGGCTGTGGATATTCGAAATCTCTGGGGTGGCAGGGGTTTCATTGGCCTTGACATTTTTGTCCACTCTTTGGAAAGAGATATGCGCATCATCAACATCTACGGCCCCTGCTCTGACCGTGCCAACTTCTGGAGGTCTCTTATGGAATCTGAACTTCTACAAGCTGATAACATCATATTGGGAGGGGATTTGAATTTTTCCCTGGGCTTCTGCGAATCATGGGGGCATATGGCACAGGTCGATTCCCTCTCTGATACCCTCTCCACCTTATTGGAAGATCATCACTGGGTAGACATTCCATCTGCTCGTTTACAATACACCTGGGCAAATAATAGGAGTGGGGATCAGAGTTTGGCCAGGAGGCTCGATCGTTTTCTTATTAAGGAAGCCCTGTATAACAGCCTCCCCAGATTCCGCCAATGGGTCGGATCCGGTGGCATATCCGATCACATGCCTATCTTCCTAGAGGCTGAAGACCTTAATCACAAAATCAAGAGCCCCTTCAAATTTAATGCTTCTTGGCTTCTGGACCCCTCGTATATTCAGCTGGTCCAAAATTACTGGCAGAACAATCCCACCAGGGAAGAGGAGGAACTCTCTGCGGGTTTTGTTAGAAAACTTATTGAACTCAAGCAGATCACCAAAACTTGGGCTCACCAAAAGCGAATCCAAGATAATCACACTCTGAAAGAGGCGGAACAGGTCATTGCGGATTTTGAGGAAACATCATCTGAAACTTTCCCCACACAGGAGAGCAAGGAACTGTACACCTCTCTCATCGCAAAGCGATCTCAAATTCTGAAAGAAAGGGAAGAAAGTTGGAGGCTGAGGAGCAGGGCCATCTGGCTCTCTGAAGGCGACAACAACTCTAAATTTTATCACAAATTCGCCAATGGGCGCAAAGCCATCAACACTATTTGGGAATTAAAGGATAATCAAGGCCACACTGTTACATCACAACAGAACCTGGCCAGACTGGCTACTGAGCATTTTAGAGGCATTTATTCTGCTCCTGGAGACATTAATATTTTGGAAATTATGAGAGTTGCTGAACTCTTTCCCAGATATGTTGATCAAGATGAGTCGGATGAGCTTCTGAAGGAAGTAGCCATGGAGGAACTGGAAGCGACTCTAAAATGGTTTAAGAAAGATAAGAGCCCTGGCCCAGATGGGTGGACCATAGAATTCTACCTCGCTTTCTTCGACATCTTGGGGAATGACCTTCTGAAGATTGTGGAAGATAGTAGGAGGAGAGGTAGGATATCCTCAGCTATCAAATCCACCTTCATCGCCCTTATTCCTAAAACCGATGCCCCGTCCTCCTTCGATGACTTCCGCCCCATCTCACTCTGCAACTGCCTTTATAAGATCATTGCCAAAATTATCGCCAATCGCCTTAAGCCCATCCTCTCAAATCACATATCCTCCGAACAATTTGCTTTCTTGCATCAAAGGCAGATCCATGAAGCCATCGCCACTGCTCAAGAACTTATGCACTCCCTGCAGATCAAAAAACAGAAAGGAATGATTCTTAAAGTGGATCTCTCTAAGGCATTTGACAGAACAAACTGGCTGTATTTGAGGCTGCTGCTAACTCATCTTGGTTTCCCTTTTGGCTACATTAAATGGACGATGAGTTGCATCACCGATGTATCCTACAGCGTCTTACTCAATGGGGAAGCCACCTCCTTTTTCACATCTGAGAGAGGACTTAGACAAGGATGTCCTCTCTCACCTCTGCTGTTCTTACTGATCATGGAAGGATTAAGCAGAATTATCTCTACAGCCAGAGATAGGCATTAAATGACGGGCATCAAAATTGTGGACAATTTCTTCCTCACACATCTGTTATTCGTTGATGACATATTGATCTCCCTAAATGGCAGCATTGGCGACTCCACTGCGCTTCACAATTCCTTCCTCCTATTTCAGCAAGCCACTGGAATGAAGATAAATGTAAACAAATCCACTATGACCATGGTAGGCTGCTCCATTCATGAATCTGCCTTTGTCACCCAACGATTTCCCTTTGTTCTATTGAATCTGAAGGATGGAATAAAGTACCTTGGCTTTAGACTAAAACCAACTGGCTACAGAATCGCTTACTGGTTATGGCTAATTGCAAAAGTGGAGAAGAGACTTCAGGTATGGTACCATCGATACCTCTCACGTGCAGGCAGATTAGTTCTTATCAAAGCTGTTATTGAAGCCACACCAGTCTATTGGATGGCACTAGCCTGGATTCCAAAAGGCATTTTGAATAGGCTCCAAGGTATTTGCTGCAGATTCCTTTGGAAAGGACAACAGCAGGGGAGACTCTTCGCTTGGGTAAAATGGGACACCATTGCTAAGCCCAAGCGATGGGGAGGATGGGGCATCAAGAGATTGGACTCTTTCTCCAAAGCCTTGGCTGCTAAGCTCGGATGGCGTCTACTTACCTCAGATGGTCTCTGGTCTCAAGTCGCATATGCTAAATATATCAAACCACAGACCGTACTGGACTGGATCTGCACACAGCATGGCACCAATCACCAGATCTCCAATATCTGGAAAGCAGTCATCGGCACCTTACCACTGCTGCGAGATGGTATCACTTGGCGCATTAAGGAAGGCAACGCTGTTCGCATCGGGCTGGATCCATGGGTTGGATGTGGAAATGCCCATAGATTATCTGCTGAACTAATTAGACATCTCCAGGACAGAGGAATTACTCATATCAAACATATTGGAGATCATGCAAACTCCTCGTTCCTTCAGCAAGCTTGGTTATCCGCCCAAGCTTTGGAAGTGCCTGCACAGTGGACAAACGAATGGTCGGAGTATACAACCGCACTATCTCAAGCTCATATCAGGCTCACTGATGGACCAGACGAGATCATTTGGGCGTTCGCCAAGCATGGAGTCTATACACCAAAGCTTGGATATCTAAGGCTCATGGAACCTTATAGACCCCCTGAAATACTTCCCACCTGGAAAGCGCTCTGGAAGCTTAAGTCAGCCCCCCGGACTAGATTGTTGATGTGGAACATCCTATTCGATAAGATTCCCACCGGCACCAACCTCATGAAGAGGTCCTTTTATGGACCCTTTCGATGTCACCTCTGTCATAACGCCGAAGAAAGCACCGATCATTTATTCCTATTATGCAGCTCTTCTAATCAATTCTGGAAATCTCTCACCTTACAGATCCCGCTATTGAAAGAATGGCATGGTAACAACCTCTCGGAAGCCTGGAATGCCTGGTGCCAAAATCACTCTGGGAAAGCTATTAATATGCCTCTGCTGGCTTGCTTGGCCATTTGGATAACGTGGAACCAGTCAATCTTTAATCTTAAAGCCCCTCATTGGCCTTCTATTGTCCTCCACACGGTTGTAGATTACAATATGCTACCTGAAGAGGATCCTCCCGCCCCGCCTCGCATCATCAGACCTGTACCCATCGATATATCAAAACCATGGGCTTTTTTTGATGGCTCGGCCCAAGAAGCGGGCTGTGGGGGTGGTGCTATCCTCCATCTCAACGAGAGGCATTGTTTCAAGCTACAAATCAATCTTGGTAGAGGCACAAATAACTTTGCAGAACTGTGTACCGCCAAACACATCATCCATTTTGCTATCCATAAACAATGCAGACACCTACAGCTATTTGGAGACTCTAAAATTGTTTGCAATTGGCTGAATGATGCATCCCATTGTCATGCATTTTCTTTGAGGCACATACTTGATGAAGCAAAGAGATTGACTACTGCTTTTGAATCTTTTGTTTGCCATCATGTTTACAGGGAGCAAAACACCGTCGCCGACCAGCTCTCCAAAGAGGCTGCGCATAGAGATGGAGAAGACTGGTTGATCCAGGAGGAAATAGATGGCTCCTACTACCAGCACTACCACAGACCTTTTGACGACCACATGGACGAGGGGCTATGAAGCCCACACTATATTTCTGAGTAGCTTTTGTTTATAGTATGTACATAGACACTGTCTAGACATGGTTTCGTTTCACTCTATTTTGTTTATATACAGTATATATATGGCTCTCTGCGAAGAGCACAGTCAATTTTTGATCTCTGACAAACTTAACAGTTTTTCTTTTTTGAAAATGCTCCCTGCGTGGATACATCTTGGACTACTCTACAGTTATTTTTTGATCTCGACAGGCAATGCTGCCTCCATATGAATATGCTTCGGCATCTGCAAAATGTAATTTCTTAACACATAATAGAAATTACGACTTTTTCCCAGGGGAAAAAAAAAAAACAATAAGGGGTTACACTAGTAGTATAGGGACCTAACATGCCCCTCTCCTTCAAAAAGTGTTGTCCTCAACGCTTGAGTAGTTCTTGATGCTTCTGTATAAATTCTTGTCCTCCCATGTGGAATCTTTAGCAAGTAAGTTCTTCCACTTGATGAGATACTCTGAAATTGATCTATTTCGTAGCTATCGATTTCTCAGTTTTGTGACTGCTTCAGGTTCCAATATGATTTTTCCTTCCTTGTCAAGTTCTCGCAATACCGTTTGAACTGGGATCTTCTGCAACTTTTGAATGAGTTCCCACTCCTTTGGGCATATGGATATCTATAAGGCCTGATGTTTGGAGGAACACTTTCTGGAATCAAATGAATAGCATGATCATGATCACGAATAGGTGGGAGGCCTTTGGGAGTCTCAAATACCTTGGAATGATTGTCCAAAACGTTTTGGAGATCTGGAGAAATACATGATTTCGATGTGGGATCCTCTAGTGAACATAATTGTGCAATTACGCCCCGTTGTTATTTATTTAGAAGCTTTGTCATGTTCTTAGAGTTGATTATCTTTCCAGGTTTCCCTTTCATACCCCTCAATTCAATTTCCTTTCCTTCCCAAAAAAAATTCAAGAAAAGTTCTTCAAAATTAAAAGCTATCATACCCAAAGATTGTAGCCATTGGATTCCTAGTAAAAAATCAACACCACACATTGGAATGGAAAGCATTGGGCTATTCAATACATATTCTCCCATGGATAGCTTGATATTATGGCACTTTCCATAGCACTTTATGGTTCCTCCACTTGCAACCATCACTTGACACTTTCGTGCTGGATATAGGAAGCATTTCAATTCCTTGGCTATCTTACAATGAATAAAATTATGGGTACTGCTTGAATCAATCAACACTATTACCTTTTTCTTCTTAATATGTCCTTCTATCTTGATAGTTTGAGGAGTGATTATTTCTTCCAATGCATTACAAGATATGGTCGGATTCATTTCTTGATGCTTGATGTGATCTTTCAATTCTTGAACATTTTTATTCTTGATATGTCCTTCTATATTGATAGTTTTAGGAGTGGTAATTCAGGCCAATGCATTACAAGATATGGTCAGATTCATTTCTTCTTTCTCGATGTGATCTTTAACTTCTTGAACCTTTTTCTTATTGATATGTCCTTCTATCTTGAGAGTTTGAGGAGTGGTAATTCTTTCTAATGCTTTATAAGATATGGTCGGATTCATTCCTTCTTTCTCTAGGGTGGGTTCCTGATGTATATCCTCTTCTTTTGATGTTTCTTGATCCTTTTCTTCCTCCTCTTCATAATCTATGTAAAATAATTTCTTCTCAGCACACTTATGACCTTTAGTGTATTTGCTATCACAATTGTAGCGAAGCCCTTTTTCTCTTTTTTCTTCCAATTGTTGTGGTGTAAACCTTGTAGGTTGTGGAAGGCTAGGAGAAAAAACACCTCCATAATTATAGTCGTGAGTGGTGGGATTCCTTGTTTCCATAATTTCGCTTTCAATTTTTCTTGCCAACTTGAATGCCTTCTGCAATGAATTAGGTTCCCAAAGATAAAACTCATGTTGAATGTTATCCTTTAAAGTCCCTATGAAGACATCAACCATTTTCTTCTCTGGAATATCATTTACCCTTATATTTAATTTTTGGAAGTCCTCAATGTGTTATGCCATTGAACCCTTTTTTTGGAGATTTATCAATTGGCTAAAGAAGGTGTTTCTCTTTGTATCCTCATAATGTGTTATCATTTCCTCCATGAAAATTGACCATGTAACAAGTGGTTTATGAGAACAAAGCCATTTATACCATAAAAATTGATCTGGTTCTAAATATGAAGATGCAATACGTACCTTTTGTAACAGTTGCACCTCATGTAGATCAAAATATTGCTCCATCTGTAGTATCCAATTTACCGGATCCTTGCCATCAAACTTCCTCATATCACCTTTTCTTGATTTTAGGAGCTCGATCTTGAAACGACTATAACTCTGTAATTTCGGCTCTTCCAGTTCTGAAATTGTGACCTGCAGTAGCCCTCTGTGTCCTCTTTCCAATGCCACCAGTCTGATCAAAATTGGATTCTCCAAGAAAGAGTTATGCACAATCTCCCAAGATGACCTGATTATATACCTTTTCAGAAGAGCGAACTTGTATGAAGTGCCACGTGTCACTGTTTTGACCTTTGGATCTGAAAAATATACACAAGAAACTAAAGTCCATCCTCTTTCTGTAACTTCTTACGAAATTTCAATCTGATTCTCAAAGAGACAGTTATGACGATTTTCCCAAGGTGACCTGTTTGGAATGTAATTTGGGGGTCTGCAAAAACCCTAACTTCCTCAGACTATATCTCTGAAACTATAGTGAGACAGGATCTGAAATTTGGACCCAAGATTTAGCACGAGTTCGTCTCAAATGGGTTTTTTTTTTGCTTCTGAAACGTCGCAAAAAACAAGTTATAGTGAAAATTCCACGATGACCTATTTGGAGCAATGAAACCCTAGAATCCAAAGCTCTGATACCAAATGTTATGAAACCAGCTCACAAAAAGATAGAAAAGATAGATAAACGCCTTAGAAATAAGCCTCTTCGAGGGGGCAACCTCCTTTACATTACACAAATGAACAATTCTTGGATGATACAAATGAAAAGACCTCCTTTCTATATATATGAGTCTAAGGGGTCATAATATAATCAGAGCCGACATAACAATAATAATGTAAGGACACAATAATAACCATAGTGGCCTTCTATGGGACACAATAATAACAATATGGGGACTACATGGGCACAACAATATAATAAGCGGGTTGTACTAATAACAATAAGGGGTTACACTAGTAGTATAGGGACCTAACAATATATGTACATTATGAATACCTCCCTAGTTAAGAGGGAGTGCTGGAAAAAGTAATTATGTTTGGTCTTCAATAATGTACTTGTCAAAAGAATATAAAAAGGAATTATTATTATTATTATTATTATTATTATTGTGACTTATTAAAGCATGGGTTTCATGCTTGGGTCACCATGTTTTAGGTCAAAGTCCCTATTTAGGACTTCTAGGATTTATTCTAGGTCTATACAATTATATTATTTAAAGACACCCTTCTTGGGCTTTTGAATCATGTAAAAAAGTTTAGTATTGATTCAAATATGAATTATGGAACCTCCACACAATGTCAGCCTAAGGGAAGATCAAATCGGCCTTAGACCCTATTCGACCCCACAAGAAGCCTATAAAAGGAAGGACATTGAATTCATTTGGTGCATCACTTCTCAACAAGTTCGAATTCTATCTACTAGGCAGAAGTGCGAGTGGGTAGCTGGGAAAGTCTGTTGTCAGGAGGCTAAAGTGAACGCGAGTTTGGGGCAGTCTAAGGAGTCAAGGAAAATCAAAATTTTGGTGGTGGTCTCTCTATGTTTCGTGCTTTGGATTGGGAGATCGAAGTCTTCCAAGTTGGACTACTGCCGGAAGCTGATGGCTACTGCAAGTTGTTGCATAGTCGAAGTTCCCAAGAAGAGGTCTATTTTCTGGAGGCTAACTTGGTGTGGAGGGAAGGTCTGGTCTTGGTCTACCGTGAAGAGTCTCAAAGAATACTATTGAAAGGAAGAATTACTTTGTTTGGGTTTTCCCCTTGAAGGAGGTTTTTCCCTGGCATGTGCCTACATCTTGTGTCCATTTTTTTATGTACAACTGCTTTTGGTAATTGCTTGATAAATTAAAGAAAGAAGATATAAAGAATTGTAATAATAAGAAACATCACAAGTAATTATCAAGATCGAGAAAATATTTACTACCTTTTTGATTTTCCAACACAAGGGACCATGTACCGAAGAAGGTGCTCATTCCAATTTATGCAAGCCAACAAAGGATACACTTGAGGCTATGGAAACTTTGCAATCAATAAGAAGAAATACCAACATAAACTTAGACCAGTGAAATAATGGTCTTTCTAATTTCCAAATAGTTGAGTTTTGTTAATTTTCACCTTTGTGGTATCATGGCCTGACTAGGGGCTGGCAACCAAACCAATTGGTGTCAAGCACTTTTCCACCCAACTGTAGCCATTGTTGTAGATAGATAAAAATGCAACTATGCCTATCGTTGGGTGGAAAAGACCTCAACACCAATTGGTTTGTTGGATGATTTCTATAGTCTAAGATAAATATCACAATTGTGTTAGAAATTCATTTACAATCTTATTTACATTATTTATGACATATGTCTTCTTATGTTTGTAAGAGAGTATTGAGTGTAATTGCTTCTAAAAAAACATTATGAAGGTGTAAATACTTTAGCATCATTATATATTATTTCCTTTCATGACTTCTATTGATGAAAGTTTGCAAGGAAAATTAAAATTTAGGTAAGAATTTAGTTGTTGATAGCAATTTCTTGCAAGACAATGTTTTAATGTTAGAAACCTAATAAATAAATAATTAGGGTTTCATAAATTTCATACTCAACAGGATGTTGATTATCTTAATTTGATATCTTTTATTTGGTGATAGTACCATCATGGTGGTATGTTGAAAATCTTTTATGTTCTACTTGGGTAATTACCTAGGAATGACACTCCTTGTAAATGGTTTAAGTAGATGAAAAAGTTACTAAATGGTTGAATGGGTTAACGCAAGAGATGACTTATTTCAATTATTGAAATGTTGTAGAATGTCATACAATTTATTTCAGCCCCTCTAACAACAAATTATTTCTCATTGTAGATTGAGTATATAAATTTTCAGTAGGTGAATGTATGTAGATTTGATTTGACTATAACTCAAAATTTATGATATGGGTAAATGAAATTTTTGGCAGATATAAACTCTATATTTAGATGGACATATCCACCAAAAACCTTTAGAGACTTAGATTGTATCTTAAAAGATATTTGATACTTATTATAGCTATAGGGTTTCTACATGATCCCTTGTAGCAATTGTTACATACTTGTTTTATATGTTATTTAAGCATACAATGACTTCAATTAATCTTGGAGAGAGTGAATGATTCCTCTAAATTGTATGTTTCATGTGAATGTTGGAATTGAGTCTAGCTTATAATTGTTACCATATTATAAATGTGCATTGCTGAGTTCTAGTGAAAATTTGTATTATTAATATTTTTTGGAAATGTTTTTTCTAAGAAGATCTGGTTTAGATATTGCTGTAGAATGAAAATTTTAGATTGAAAAACCCTATCTTTGGTGGTTGACATGAAGGTTTGTTATAAACCAGTATCAAAACTAATCACTATATTGGTAAATGATTTTTTTTTTTGTGATTTGTAACGTCAAATTTGGCATAGAGGGGACTGGGATTGTGATAGTCTCTCGAAGCATAATAATGACTAGTTCGGGTTATTCCAAAACTTGTTTTAGAGCAACTTTTTGGAGGAACTTACCGATCCTTTACAATTAAGGAATATGCAAGTCATGATCCACCTATCACTAAGGATCTACTTGGTCTAAGTATCCCTATTATTAAAGATTGTTTCCCTACAAGAACTTCAAAACAACCTTCTTGTGCCAGTGACAACACATATTTCATACCTTGATCACCCTTCAATATTTTCCTTGGATTTAAATATGGATTTGTTTAGTTTGTTTTATTAAATTTTTAACATGGAATACACAAAGTCCACCCCTTTAATTGAATCCATGATCATAATTCTTGTATCAAAGTCTCTAAACAAGTGTGTTTTATCGATTTTTCTTAAATTATTTGAATGCTAAATTTGATGCCAAGATGTGATGTAAAGAGCATTGTAAAGGATTTTATAGTTATTATTGCTAAGAATGTATTTATTATCAAAATTTAAAGACGAAATCATGTTTAATTTTTGAAGTGGATTTTATGCATTAGGCAAAAGCTTGATTGATGGAGAGGTAGGTTTTTCATTCTCCGCACCTAAGTCCAAATCCTTGATGGGACATGCATGAGTTAATTGCTGGACCCTTAGTAAGCTAATAATTGGTTAGCTAATCAACTATATGTTGAAAAACAATGGGCTCAATATGAGCATTTTTGACTTAGTCTTGTGCCTGGAAGAATCTTATTTACCTAGGTACCATCTTCGAAGTGATGGGAAATGCCTGAGAAGTTTCCTTAAAGTGTATATTACATTGAAAGATAAAAATAAAATTGGGAACAAAATAAGTGCTTTGAATTAATTATTGTCTTCGTTGTGTGTTACAATCATAGAAGTTGATATGATTAGGTTATTGGGAGAAAGAGCATGCCCTAAACCTTAGTAAGTATTCCAAAAGAGAAAAAACAAAAGTGATAATCTCATTTAGAGATAAATGATTATAAGTTTATAAGTATTGAATTGATTTTAGCATTATACCTAGAAGAATCTTGTTTACCTTGAAAATTGTCTTATAAATTGGTGGGAAATTGTCTTATAAATTTGTTGATCTGTTGAGTTTGGTTCAACAAAAAAACTACACTCGATATTACAATGTCAATCAATCGGACCATACGATTTGCGACGACTGGGTGGCAACATTTTACCCCTAATTGCTGTAATGCATGGAAAAGACAGTCGGCCATGGAACTTGAAAATATGGGTTCTAGGTTTATCCCATTTCTGCAGGTAAATTTTTCTCCTTCTGATTATACACAGAAGCGTTTTCTGCAAACAGTGAGGTTGAAATGGATGAAGAATAGGGGTTTCGATCATATAATAAACAAAGAGACTGATATAAGAGCTGTATGCATGCTTAAAGATATTATTAAGAAGCATCCTGGACAGTCCTTGCCGGTGTCTAACGTCTCAAAGAGGCAGAAGGAACTGGGACTGACCATTCCTGTTTTGAGGTTTATGAGAAGATTCCCAACAATTTTTAAGGAAATTGTTGGGTCCAAATATAACGTCCCCTGGTTTAGATTAATTGAAGAGGTTGTTGATGTTGATCAAGAGGAACAAAGGATTTCTAAAGAGCAGGAGATGGATTCTGTGATAAGGTTATGTAAGTTGCTGATGATGACCCAAAGTAAAAAACTTTCATTGCAGAGTTTAAATTTATGGAAATGGGATTTAGGTTTGCCAGATGACTATGCACAAACATTGATCCCCAAATATCCTGACTATTTAAGCATTGTCAAGATGCCAGATAATTTCCCCGGATTGAAGCTTGTCAGCTGGAAAGATGAATTTGCCATCTCCGCGCTGCAGAAGAGGGCAGAATCAAAAGAAAATGATGATATTTCCTACGGGAAATTCAAAAAGGAAGTACGTTTGGCATATGAACCCATGGCCAATTTTTCCCCATCCACCATCCTTAGCACCTTAACAAGGGGCTCGGTAATTTTCACAAGCTCTACAGACCTTTTCCAAAAATAATTGTCAAACACTTTCTTTTTGGTGTCTTTTCCATCTTGTCTACGAGCCCACCGAGATTCAGACCATTCTTCAGAAGAAAACATTTTCTGCAAGTTTTTATGTTGACCATTGAGACATTGCAACATGAGGAAGTGAGTTGCAAATCTCGTAATTGCAAGCCTAACAAGCTCTTTGCCCCCAACGTTTTTCCTCATTAGGTTCAATACCCATGAGTGGTTGTAAATGTATTTTGTAATGCACTTGGCATGCTCTACAGTGTTTTTTACCCACTCCACTTTGCCTATGTCATCAAGCATGAGGTCTATGCAGTGTGCAGCACATGGAGTCCAAAATATGGTCCTATATTTGGACTCAAGCATCTTTCCAACAAGAACATAGTTTGAGGCATTATCGGTGATGACCTGCACAACATTCTGCTCCCCAACTTCTTGAATAATGTCATCCAAAAGCTCAAATAGAAGGGCTGCATCCTTCACTTTATCAGATGCATCAATTGATCTCAAAAACATGGTTCCTCGAGGGCAAGAAACAAGGAAATTAATGATAGTGCGGTTCTTTCCATCTGTCCATCCATCTGACATGATGGAACAACCTATTTTGAGCCATGAATCTTTAAACTCAACCAAATACTCATCAATGGAAGATATCCCTTTTTGCAAAAGAGCTCCCCTCAAGTCATGCATACTAGGGCCTTTGAAGCCCTTTCCTGCATCTATAACAGAGTCCCACATAGCTTGGTAATAAGGTGAGCGAGCAGCATTAAATGGGATATTTGAATCATACCACCATCTAGCAATGTATTAATGAGAAGTTTCTTTGCATTGTTTTTTCTAATGTTGATCCAAAGTGGGTTGATGACTTGTTTCGGAGGAAGTGGGATTAAAAGAGGCAATGTTGGCAGAAGATGAGAAAAAACTTTGGATGTTTGTTCTCTTTGTTCCTTTTGATGGTTGGCCACAAGAAGGATGAACATAGTGAAAGGGGTCATTGGTGGAAGGGATAGAAGTTGAGTCTTGAATCTCATAATCATCATACCCACTCTCTTTCATGGCTTCTAATAATTCCCTCTTCCTTGCAATGTCATCTTGGATGGCCTTCTCCCTAGCCTTATCCTCATAAAACTTTTCAAGCTTGGAAATGTATTCTGCCCTAATAGGACCTAACACTGCATTTGGTGCACCACATGGCGTTACTTGGCCTCTTATCCTAGCCAAGTGTTGTTTCAATCTAAGAATACCCCACCTCCAATAGATTTATGGCATAATTTGCATATCATTTTTCCATCAATTACATCACAATGAGCCCATGCACTGTCCTTTCCTTTTGGAGCCATGTTTGCTTGAAATAATTACAATTTGCAAAGAAATCTGCCATTTAAAAAAAAATGCAGCTAAGAAACATGGAAAACCAAAGCTAAATTTAGGAAAACAAATGCACATGCAGGCATAGAACTAGAGATTTTATAGCATAGATGATAGAAGTGAGAAGTTTATAAATTTATAACACATAAAAAAATTTAATTCATGGACAACAATCAAATGAGGAATTTTCAAGTGAAAATCCTTACCTGGAAATGCAAACTAGCTTCCTTAGCCTCCTCTTGAAGATGCCAACTCCACTGACAGCTACAAACTATCTCCAAAATAGCTCCAACTCCAACTCCAAGATGACTACTCCAGCAAAAACTCAACACTCTCCAAGCTCCCAAGCAAACTCACAAACACTCATAAACACTCCAAATAAGATGTGTGAGAAAAATGAGAGGGAGAAGGGCCTCTTAAGGGCTTGGAGAGGGTGTTTTTGGAGGGAAAGGACCCTTACTTTCCCTCCAAAACCCCTAAACCACCTTAGCTAGGCCGTTGTGTGGGTCCACCGTCGACATGGCATGTAACCCGCCGGTTTAGGATGGAATCGGCCGGTTTGACTACCAACCTACTGGTTCCGTCCTAAACCGGTCGGTTAGGACCGGTTAGGGCCAAAACTCCGCCACATCACCTTCTTGACCGAGTTTTTCAACCGGTTCCAATCGGTGGCCTTGTTGATCAGCCGATTAGACTGGTAACCGGTTAGTTAGGCCGATTTTAAAAACTATGGTAGATTCTAAGCCGTTTGGGAGATATTAAAATAATTAATATTTTTAATGGAGTCCCGAAGTCTAAACTTAGGGAAAATAAAATATTAATGTGAATTAATATAAAACTGTGCTAGAATGGTCCAAAAGTCATGGATCAAGCCAGATCTAATCTTAGTCGTTGATTAGAGACTTAATCTCGGGCGTTGATTTGTCAACGAGAAAAGTATAAGAGGAGGCTTGAGGGTCACTTGGAGAACACACCAAGAGATCAAGATTTCGACTTTCTAGGGTTGGGTTTGCTGAGAAAGTTGAGAGAGTGATCAGAGTTGCAGCTGAAGGGCAGTGAATACAGAAGCAGAGAGGCAGAGATAGTACCAGGAGGATCAGCGCAGAAGTCGGGAGAGAGGGACGCAGAGCCAGCCAAAGGTTCACGCAGAGCTAGCCAGGGCTCATGCAGAGGCAGCGAGGAGCTGCGCAGTGCCTCAGAGAGCCAACGTGGGTGACGCAGAGGCTCTAAGCACTGATGCAGTGCCTCCAGAGGCGGACGCAGGGTGAGCTAGGGTGACCTTGGACCAAAAAGGGCTGACGCAGTCCCTAGAGGCTGACACTGGGGTTTTCGTGGGGCAGATTGGAGCTGGGAGCTGTCAGAGTGTTTATTTGGGGTTTCAGCTGGAATATCTGTCTTCGAAGGAGAGGTACTACTGCCAAGATTATTCTCTGTTGGGTGAGCCGGTTTTGGCACCCAGATTGTATTCTGAAACTACTTAATAATTAAAATCCTGAGATAGCTGCACCATTTTTCCCACATTGGGTTTTTTTGGGGACATTGGTCCAAAACAACAGTGTCACTTGTGCGCTTGTTTTGTTTCCTTCAGTTGATGATTTGTAATGTTTTGAGCATGCACTTGTATTTATTTTTAGTATTTACATGGTAAATAACTTGTTAATTAATCAAAACAAGTAGGCAAAACTAAATTAGAAAGTACATGAAGGGTTTCTAACAGTTAGACTTAGAAATTCCAACACTTTTCTCCTCCCTTTGAGCTTTGTCCCTGACTAGAACCTTTCTTCACCTTTCCCTTACTTGCAAGGGCTACATTCTCCTCCTCCTCCTCAACCTTTAGTCCTTTGCTGCTGCTGCTACTACTGGTAGTGCCCTGGACAAGACTAAGCCTTAACTCCTCCTGTGTGAAATCACTCCAAAGATGTTCCCAATCAAGCATCCTCTATCGTCCGGTGATTCCCTGAACAAACATGACCCATTCTTTGGTAAATCCATTTAGTGCTATTCACAAAAGTTCTTTGTCCTCTGGTTTCTCCCCTACAACTGCTAGCTCATCTCAGACATCTCGAATTCTGGTGAGATACAAAGTTACGCCTTCATCCTTTATCATCTTTGTGGTCCTTAGCTTCTCCTTGAGAACCATTTTTTGATTCTCAGATGGATCATGGTATAACTTCACAACGACATCCCACATGTCCTTTGCCATATTCTTCTCTAGAATATACGAGACAATATGATCTCAGACTCCATCCAAGACCATCCTCTTTGCTTTGGCCATATCCTTCCTATTATCGTGGAACTGGATAGGGTTTGCCGGTACAACTACAAATGTTGTCATGAACTCCTTTAGGCCATGCTCATCCAACAGGAATAACATCCTAGCCTTCCAGATACCAAAGTTTGAGGCTCCATCAAGTCTATCCTGATCTTTGAGACTTGTTGCGGCCATCTTTGCGAAACTCAAAAACTGGGAAATAAACAAGAATCTCCTCCCTTTCCTGCTCGACCTATCTACTACTCGCACTCCCTTAGGAATGCACATATCTGCTACTGATTGCCTTTGGAAGACCTTCGGTTTTCACACAGCTTGCTACCTCAACTGGACAACTCGCTCAACCTTTTGGAAGTCCTTCTTCGGAATCTGACACATGATTTGCTGCTCTTGAAGCTCGCACCGACTAACTAGCAAAACTGCTACGACCTTCTACTTCTGGAAATTATAGATTTCTTCCTGGAATTGGATCTGGAAATCCTCCAAGAAATTATGGAAATTCCTCTTTTGTGTGTTCTTTTCTTCGACCCAGCATTGATCTGCTGCTATAAACCAACTGCGCCCAAATTTTCTCAATGAACTGACTGATCTACTGTACAAAACCCTCTATTTGACAAATCCACTGCCTGCAAATTCTGCTAAGGAGGCTCTTCGAACTTTTCCTCCTCTTGGATTTGGAAATTGAACCCCACTGCCTCTGCAATTCACACCTCTTGTTGGCTTGTGCATGTATGGAGAAATTGTGCCCAGATCTCCCTCTGAAGCTGCACAAATTTTCTCCTCTCACTTTTGAGCCTCTGATCTGACCTTCAATGCTCTGATACCATGTGAAATTTCCTCATATTGCAACAACTGGAAATTATTCTTCTAACTGATTAATTATGCAGTTTATTTGTTATGACAAATAACGAATAAATGACACCGCAATTCTTCACAATAAAATTATGCTACGGAAAATAAACTGGAAGTGAGAAAATAGATGCACACACAAAATAAAAATGACACCAATATTTTTGGATTAACATCCATGGAAAAACCGCGAAGGGAAAACCAGTGCAGCAGATGAGCACTTATTTTTATTATATGCAGCAGTAAAAAATCTGAGTACAATAATCTGGATGCCTCACTGGCAATCCTCCAACAAATCTACTGGCAAAATAGTTTGGAGATAGATTATCTCCCTCCGCTTCCAATTCGGTGTCTCTCCTGCGACTCACACTTCCTAGTAATTTGCATTACTAGACTAGCAATATACATGACCTGGCTAGACAAAATCGTACAACCTGCTACTGACTCTAGATGAGCCATCCTACCTGTTTTTGCCTCTGGATTTGCTTCGCTTGGCTCTCAGAATCCTGATTCGAGTTCTTGCACTTGCTATAGAGATCTTGCACTCACACTTTTCTAGGCAACTAGCAACTCGCACTTGCTATGCGACCCTCTTTGCAAAATTATTCGGCCTCCCTACTACTTCTATTCTGTTCCTAGGAATCACTACCCGAAAATTCTTCTGTTGTGCCTGTTACCCACCATTTTGTGGGTAATATCCCTAGGAGAAATTTTTTCTCCAAGATGGTCCTCAACCAACAGCTAGCAGCCACTTGTAGCTCATTGTATCATTTCTTCATTACGTGAGCCAACCATGTGGTCCCTCGTCCATTTGCCATGATCGTATGTTTGAAGGTGGGCCTCCCGAAGCTAAATGTATGCCTTGTCATTTTGAAATTGAGTCTTGTAGTTTTCTTATCATGGACACTTTTGGGTATGGATTAACGGGGGGATTCAACGGAAATAATGGGCTAGGTTTGTGCTTCTATCCCTAGATCCCTTTTAGGACTTAACATTGGATTCTAGTTCCGCGAGATCTTTTTTACTAACCACTTAGTTCTAGGGATGGTATTTCATGGGAAACCCCGATTTTGGTTGTGTGGTCCCACTCCTTTATCCGCTTACATTACCCCCTTTCCATTCATTACTACCCCATACATCACTTCTCTCACCTGGGTCCACATAGGGTCAGCTTACCCCTTCCCCTTGCCCACACCTTGGGTCATGGCTTGGAATGAAGCCTGAAGGTTGATGCAGCTAAAAAGAGTTAAAAGCATATATGGCCACATTCAATAGGAAAAGTACCACAAAATGCAAAAGATGGTCGGGACAAAAGCATTTAGCACGTGGGAAAAAGCCATTACATGAAGCTCTACCCCATCATCATGGCCATCACCCTAGTTCCAACAGGTTCTATGAACCTCCCTCATCATATAGGAACCCATGATTGTCCCAACCCTTGGTGGGTGATGAACCACCCCACCTTAAAGGGGGGAATTCATTGCTATATACTATACATCATGCTCTAACCCCTTGAGCCCCGAGCAGTTAATCAAAGAAAATCATAAAAAGGCAAAAGGCATATAAAGAAGGGTGGAAAAACCAAGGCCAGGGCACCTCATGTACCACGATTGCTCCCTCCTATACCTTATAAACCCAAGTGTGGGCTTCCCTCTCATTAGCTACACCTATGCCCCAACATGTGACCCAGGGCTTCCCCTTCTCATTCACCTATCTGCCACATGCCACCACCTTTTGACAGATGTACCTTGACTATATTATCCCCTTTAGAAGCAGAAATCACCTAATAGGGTACTTGGTTAACCCCATTGGGAGTTTAGGAGACATTGGCACACCCAAAGCTCATTATGGAAGGGTAGGCCATCATGAAGTCCCCACCTGTCGTCCAAGATTAGGTAAGCTCATACACACAATTTCTCTAATGACTTCTTGTATTGGAAGCCTAGGGGACACATTGGATCTTATGTAGGATTGCAGATGGTTTCCATTTGGGGTTTGGTCTCCCTATATGGGGTCCTAATCCTCCAAAGGGCTACATTGGCACATATAGGGTGAGTGTTGAGAGCCATGGGCCTCCATAGTAGTAGATTGCACTTCATGGATCTCCACAACCATTCAGAGATTGCTCGTGGTTTACTTATTGGACGAGGAGGATGCACTTGATCCATCATGCCCAATTGACCCCAGGTCTACACCACACACTCGACAGATGATCCAAGACTTCTACGATGATGTGCCATCTCCTACAATGTCTTCCTAGCCCTTGAGGGTAGCGTACATGCATCTTCGATTTGTTTGCAGACACATGAGGACCCTTGTGTGCCCCCACAGTCATTTGGAGCGCCACAGGTTATTACAAAGGGTCAACCCCTTGTCCATTTCTTTTGAGGCTCTTATTCTTCATTATGGCACCCATGGATCTCATCAGGCCTCTTAGAGGGCCGATGACATGCATAGATTATTATTTTTCCTCTTGAGAGGCTTATCTTTTCATTTGTGAGCTAGTTTGGTGGGCTTGTCACCAAAGTTATGTCATTTGCACATTATTTTATTTTTAGGGGCTAATGTAGGCTCATTAGCTGAATTGAACTCTTAATTGGTGTATAAATAGGAGTTAGTTGGATTCATTTGTATCATCACTTGACTTGGGATCTCTCTATCTTTAGATAATTTCACACTTTTTCCTTGGAGGATTATTTTGGATGATGGATGAATTTTGATGTATGGATTTGGGCTATTTCTATCTTGGAGCTTCTTATTTGGAAATGTGATGCTGGTTGGATATACTCTCTAACATTGTAAGTGCAAATTTAATGCTATTTTTCTTGTTGCTGCATACATTTGAATTTCGCTATAATTAGGGCTAATTGCTGCATGTACGAAATGTGGAATTATGTGTCTATTTAGCTTATTCGTTGTATGGGCCATTGTTAGATGAATGAAATGTCCTAGAGATCATGTCATCTTGATAAGATTGCACCATTTGTATGAATTATAAATGCTTGAAAGTCACTTTCTCTCTTTTTTCTAACATAGGACAAAGTTGACTTTTAGAGCCTCTTTGAACAAGAAACTGAATCCTTCTTCATTATTATCCTTGGCTTCATATCCCCAAGTGAATTAGGCATTGCTCCCTCAAAAAGGGTGATCATTTTAACCATTTTTTATCCCTTTTCCCTTTTTCACTAGGTCTAGCCACATTAGGTCATCTAGGTCATCAATTGCCCGGGAAACTGGCCACAAGAAAACTTTGATCTCCTAGATACATCTGCGCTCATGGGTCCCCTTGGTCTCCTCCAAATTTGAAGCAATTCTGATGGTGGAATCTCTAAATACCTCAAGCCCTAGCTCTAGGATCAAGTTTTGCCTAGGTGTTCCCAAGGCTAGAACCTAGTAGGATCAATTTGACATCTTTGGGAGAAAATTCTTGTTTGATCCTTTCCCCTCACCTTGGCCAGGTTAAGAACATCATTGGTTGCCAAAATCCATTCCCTAACCTGGGCTGGGTCCACTTGGCCTCGTGTGGTCCCATTCTTCATCAAAGCCTATTTAGCAAGGACTACTTGAGAATCCAAGTTCTCATATGGATTTTAGGGATTGAGAACATCTTTTATAGGTCTTATACTTCTACCTCAACCCTCTAATCTTCATCCCCTTTCCCTAGAAGATCAAGTCCCTTGCTTGAAGAGCAAGCAAGCCCTATCCTTCAAACTCTTCCGGAAAGGGAATCATTTAAGTCAGTTTGCCCCTTCATTGATCTATACCTTATAAGTGACCTCCCAATTACTGGGTCTCCTCCCATCGGTGAAAGTCTGTAAAGAGTAGGAAGTCTTAGTTGTGGTGACAGTGGGCTAAGTCTCCATAGTTTCCCTTGACCTAGCAGTTGTCCTCATAGGAATCCCTTTTAGGTCCCCTGCTAGTTTGTGCGGAAACATTTTGCCGCCATTGTTGGGGAGGAAGCAGGTCTACCTCCCTAGTTAATCATTGAGGAATTGATTCATTAACGACATTTATAAATGTTCCTCTGGCGACTCCACTCATTGTCCGATGCCCTAGTTTACTTGAAAGCTACAACATTCCTCCTTTGACTAGAGTTGCTACAAAAATAGGAAAGAGATCTCCATCCCTTTTCCCCAAATTTGAGAAAGTCAATGATAAATCTCCAGAAATGGCATCTACTTCAAGCACTAACTCCGAAAGGGATCAACCCAAGATGACCAAAAGTGAAAGACACTTAGTTAGTGTCTTTGCTCCTTTGAAATTGAACAACGATCCCAAGCCATTGCCTGGAAAATTTAACCGGTGGTTGCCCAAATTCAAAGGGGGTGCTACTTGGACTGCCCATGGTTTTGTTGAAGAATTGTACTGACATTTCTCCCCTAGATTGATATTTGATTAAGATAGAATCATGATGCTTTTTGCCTTATCGCTTGAGGGACAAGCAACATAATGGTATCTTAGCCTTCCCTTGGGTGCATCAAGGACTCCGATGAATTTGAGGAGTTATTCATGAAAAGGTGGTCATGTAATGCCTAAGGGACCTTCAATATTGAAAAGTTCTACCAAATAACCAAGGGATGGGAAGACGTGCGAGAATTCATTCAAAAGTTTGATAGGCTAGTCAAAGATATACGTGATTGATTGAGGCCATCTGACACTAATATTCTTGACAAATTCATAAGGGCCGTGGGTGGCCACCTCACCTATGTGTTGAGGGATAATAAACCATCCAGCTTGGCCGAGGCTAAACCAAGTATATTGGGTGATTACATAGCTACATTAGACATTCCTTATTATTGTTTGAACCTATTACCATTGACTCGGCCAGTGTAAAGGCCATCCACCTGGAAAACAGGGGAACACATGGACAAGATGACCACTCAAAGAGAACCGCGACAGCCAAGAGAAGGGGAGAAAAGCCCTCTTGCACACATTGTGAGAAAGAGGGGCATGACGAAGAGAATTGTTGGAAGCTGCACCTTGAGCTGAGAACTGAGAGGAATGATAGAAAGGGGAAGCAGAAGGCTGTTGCCATTGTGCAACAAAGCCCAGATTCCGAGTCAGAGGAAGACGAGAAGGTCACAGCTACAAGATTTGCACGGGGTAGGTCCATTGACTTGGGTTCTGACTCCGACGACAAGACGAAGTTTGCAGCCTTTGGGATCGCAGTAGGAGGACCCATAGATTTGGGGTTTGATTCCGGCAATGAATGCAGGATTTCAACCGACAGGGCACTCCCTGCAGCAGGATGCCAAGAACCTGAGGAGATCAACGACCACACCTAAGTAGAGAATGCTAAGCTAATGAGGCTTCTACAGGATGCAAGGCAAGAAAACCAAAGATTATTATGCCAGTTTCAAGCCAAGGACGTGGCCTTGGAAAAGCTGCAAAGTAGCCATCTGGAGGTAAAAAGCAATGCTCCGATTTCATATGATTTTCATGATGATGATTTTACTGCCTTTCAAAAACATACTATAGGGATTGGATCCAAACTAATGAAGGAAATGGGATATCAAGGAAAGGGCCTCGACATCAAAGGCTAAGGCATCATAAACCCCATCAAAGTCCAGGAATTGCGCGCCATGCAGGACTCGGATACACCAAAAAGGAGCTGGGGGAAAGCTCCAATATAGCTAGTAACCAACCAATGACAGACGACAAAATTCCTTCCTCACAGTCCAGTGATAGCGAAGGCTCTAGGAACACTTATCGAAGGAACACCAGGGGAAAGCACCCCAAGGCAGCCTCGAAAGTCTGGAGGAGAAAGAATCATTGTAGTCATTGCAACCAAGAGGGGCACCAACAAACCTCGTGTCTGATACTCCACGCTCTGGAAACATCACTAGAGGAGCTGAAAGGTGAACATGTTCAACAGATAAATCCACCCCATTCACGATGGTTTGCTTTATTAAGTTGGTTTTTTTTGGGGTAGTAGTTTGTTATGGCCACCATTGTAAATCATACGTTGCAAGTAAATGTAAAAATGATGGTGTGTTTCCCATCACTTCAAAGATGCAACGATGATATTTTGGCCTTTCCTCATTAGTATTTGAGGCATTAGTTATTTTTTATGTAATCTTTAGCCAATGAGTGTGTGCTATGAACTCTGGCAAGGAGGGGTTGTTGAGTCATGTGTGGTGTGCATGATTACAAGAATGTATCGGTTTCACATGCAGGTGATTGAAAGTGTGGATTAAGACAACGTGCTAATGCTTTTGGGGTCCAAAAGCTCTTTAGTGGGGAGGATTGATCTAGTTGGATCTTCAGACACAATGGCATGGAAAAGCTCAAAATTCAAAGTGGCAGAAAAGCAAGTAACTTGACATCATATCGAAGTGCTCGTCGCCCTGATTCCAACGGTGCGAACGACACTCCAATCCGAGTCAGGATGATGAAGTTATCACGAAAAGAGTTTGCCTTTGTTACTTTGAAAAATGAGGCATTTCTTCAAAAATAGGCTCAAAACCTTAAAATGGAAAATCTCAATCGGAGGAGTCAAAAGGGCGGACTTAAGGCAAGGCCTTTAGAACCCCCGATCAGCGATCTCTGATATATCGGGTCGGAGGAAGGCAAGCACGCGATATCGGGACCCAGGCAGAGCCGACTTGCGATTGCAACATCGGCATATGCCAAGTTATATGGAAGAACCCTTGGGCCGTAGCGATGCAATATGCCGATAGTGACATGCGATCTTCACCGTCGAATCGGAAGGCAGATCAACGGTCTAGATTTAATCGGCGATCAACAGATCGGCATATTAGCGATTGGCGATCGGCGGATCCCGGCGACAAGGACCATTGAACAGTGCAATATGCCGACAACAATAAAGGGGCCGAACCCGATGGGTTTATAGAGCCGATTTCATATATTTTGAAGTCTGGTTTTTCGGATTTTTCAGTGTTTTGTGTGTATTGTTTGTTTAAACAAAAAAAGGCTATTTCGAGGTTTGTTGTGAAGGAAGGGTGGATTCATCGCGCCCGATTGATCCTATGTTAGAACAACATTCTATTATAATTTGACAGACACCGATTTCAGCAGCATTGTAACAAAACAATGATTATAAAGCTCGATGAATGAAGAAAGTACGAAGGAGAGGATTTTTGGCACGCAGTTCGAGGTAGAAGCGGTGCAGGAGGGGCGAAAGTGCATTTGGTCTGAATTGGACAAATCTTATATGTTTTCAGCCCCTCTCGACACCATAGACGCAGAGGTGCTATCCATTTCTCCATATGAGTTCTCCATTTCTCAGCCATTTTCCAGAAGGGAGGTATAAGACTCCTTTTACGTAACTGGTGATGGTATTCTCTTCTTTTCATGCCATTTAATGAATGAAGGCCTCCCCATTGATCGAGCAGGGCTTGGAGACGGAGTCCAAGTTTGGCAAACTCCGTTATCAAGTCTTGTTGTCTTCTTTTCATGCCTTATGTGTTTCTTCTTCTTCTTTCATGTGCACATTAAATTTTTGTGGTTAAGTTGAAATTTTCACATGTGATTCTTTTAATACATCTATAAGCAAAAGATTCCTGGATCAAGTGGTATCAGAGTAGGTCTTTTTAGATGTGAATTGCATGTTTGTATGCTAACAAGAAATAGGCTCCGAAGAGGCGAAGGGGAACTAGAGCCTTTCGATCCCGAAGTAGGGCGTGCACATCGAAGGAGAGACATGGCAGAAGACGAGGCTCGTCTTGAAGAGGAAGTAAACTTCCGCAAGACCTTCTATACAATGGCAGATCATGTTGAGAAGTTGTTCTCAAGACTTGAAAAACTTGAAAGTGCAGAGAAAAGAACTCCAGAAGGACAAGGTTCAGTACACGGAGATGATGGAGGAGATCCACCTCCTTCTCCTTCCACGAGTGAAAGTTCTTCTTCCTCTCACCACCATAATCACAGAAATCCCAGGGATGCATCTAAGAAACCCTTCTTTAAATTAGATGTTAAATTTGATCTTCCCATGTTTAATGGTGAAAGTAATGCAAAGAAGCTTAATAATTGGATTAGGCAGATTGAGATCTATTGCAGGATTCAGCAAATCATGGAGGATGAGCAACACCGCTCGCTCGTCTGGTGGGAGAGCAGATTGCAAAGCAGTAAGAATGTGGGTAATCTTCTTTCCTAATGGCTTGATTTCATTTCTGCGTTAAAGGAACAATTTTACCCCTTGGGTTACAAGCAGAAAGCATTAATGAATTGGCAGTATTTAAGGCAAGGCAATGGTCACGATGTTCAAAGTTTTACAGAGGAGTTTAGAAAGCAAGCACTTAATTTAGGGATCGCACTTGACTCACCTGAAGTAGTAACCAAGAATATTGGGTCATTACATAGCTACATTAGACATTCCTTATTATTTTTTTGAACCTACTACCATTGACTCGGCCAGTGTAAAGGCCATCCGCCTGGAAAACAGGGGAACACATGGACAAGATGACCACTCAAAGAGAACCATGGCAGCCAAGAGAAGGGGAGCAAAGCCCTCTTGCACACATTGTGAGAAAGAGGGGCATGACGAAGAGAATTGTTGGAAGCTGCACCCTGATCTGAGACCTGAGAGGAATGGAAGAAAGGGGAAGCAGAAGGTTGTCGCCACTATGCAACAAAGCCCATATTTCGAGTCAGAGGAAGACGAGAAGGTCATAGCTATAGGATTTGCACGGGGTAGGCCCATTGACTTGGGGTCTGACTCTGGCGATGAGATGAAGTTTGCAGCCTTTGGGATCGCGGCAGGAGGACCCATAGATTTGGGGTCTAATTCTGCAATGAATCCAGGATTTCAACCGACAGGGCACTCCCCGCAGTAGGATGCCAAGAACCCAAGGAGATCAATCACCACACCCAAGCAGAGAATGCTGAGCTAAGGAGGCTTCTACAGGAGGCAAGGGAAGAAAACCAAAGATTATTACGCCAGTTGCAAGCCAAGGATGCGGCCTTGGAAAAGCTGCAACGTAGCCATCTAGAGGTAAAAAGCGATGCTCCGATTTCATATGATTTTCATGATGATGAGTTTGCTGCCTTTGGAAAACATACTACAGGGATTGGATCCAAACTAATGAAGGAAATGGGATATCAAGGAAAGGGCCTCGGCATCAAAGGCCAAGGCATCATAAACCCCATCAAAGTCCAGGAATTGCCATGCCATGCAGGACTCGGATACACTAGAAAGGAGCTGGGGGAAAGCTCTAATATAGCCAGTAACCAACCAACAACAGACGACGAAATTCCTTCCTCACAGTCTAGCGATAGCGAAGGCTCCAGGAACACTTATCGAAGGAACACCAAGGGAAAGCACCCCAAGGCAGCCCCGAAATTCTGGAGGATAAAGAATCATTGTAGTCATTGCAACCAAGAGGGGCACCAACAAACCTCGTGTCTGATACTCCATGCTCTGGAATTATCGCTAGAGGAGCCGAAAGGTGAACATGTTCAATAGATAAATCCACCTTTGGTTTTTTTGGGGGTAGTAGCTTGTTATGGCCACCATTGTAAATCATACGTTGCAAGTAAATGTAAAAATGATGGTGTGTTTCCCATCACTTCAAAGATGCAATGATGATATTTTGGCCTTTCCTTATTAGTATTTGAGGCATTAATTACTTTTTATGTAATCCTTAGCCAATGAGTGTGTGCTATGAACTCTTGGCAAGGAGGGGTTGTTGAGTCATGTGTGGTGTGCATGATTGCAAGAATGTACCAGTTTCATGTGCAAGTGATTGAAAGTGTGGATTGAGACAGCGTGCTAATGCTTTTGGGGTCCAAAAGCTCTTTAGTGGGGAGGATTGATCCAGGTGGATCTTCAGACACAATGGCATGGAAAAGCTCAAAATTCAAAGTGGCAGAAAAGCAAGTATCTTGACATCAGATCGAAGTGCTCATCGCCCTGATTCCAATGGTGCGAACGACACTCCAATCCGAGTCCAGATGATGAAGTTATCGTGAAAAGAGTCTGCCTTTGTTCCTTTGAAAAATGATCCATTTTTTCAAAAAATAGGCTTAAAGCCTTAAAAGGGAAAATCGCAATCGGAGGAGTCAAAAGGGCGGACTTAAGGCAAGGCCTTTAGAACCCTCGATCAACAATCTTCGATATATTGGGTCGGAGGAAGGCATGCACGCGATATCGGGACCCGGACAGAGTCGACTTGCGATTGTGACATCGACGATCGGCGTCAGCGTATGCCAAGGTATATGGAAGAACCCCTGGGCCGTAGTGATGTGATATGTCGATAGCGACGTGCGATCTCTACCATTGGATCGGAAGGCAGATCAATGGTCCAGATTTAATCGGCGATATCGGTGATCGGCGGATCGGCATATTGACGATCGGTGGATCGACATATCGGTGATCAGTGGATCCCCGCGACAAGGACCATTGAACAGTGCGATATGCCGATAGCGATAAAGGGGTCAGATCCTATGGGTTTATAGACCCGATTTCATATATTTTGAAGTCCGGTTTTTCATATTTTTCAGTGTTTTGCGTGTATTGTTTGTTTAAACAAAAAAAGGCTATTTCAGGGTTTGTTGTGAAGGAAGGGTGGATTCATCGCGCCCGACTGATCCTCCGTTAGAACAACATTCTATTATAATCCGACAGACTCCGATTTCAGCGGCATTGTAACAAAACAATGATTATAAAGCCCGATGAATGAAGAAAGTACGGAGGAGAGGATTTTTGGCACGTAGTTCGAGGTAGAAGCAGTGCAGGAGGGGCGAAAGTGCATTTGGTCTGAATTGGACAAATCTTATATGTTTTCAGCCCCTCTCGATGCCACGGATGTAGAGGTGCTATCCATTTCTCCATCTAAGTTCTCCATTTCTCAGCCATTTTCCAGAAGGGAGGTATAAGACTCCTTTTATGTAACTGATGATGGTATTCTCTTCTTTTCATGCCATTTAATGAATGAAGGCCCTCATTGATCAAGCAGGGCCCAGAGACGTAGTCCAAGTTGGATGAACTTCGTTATCAAGTCTTGTTGTCTTCTTTTCATGCCTTATGTGTTTCTTCTTCTTCTTTCATGTGCACATTAAATTTCTATGGTTAAGCTGCAATTTTCACATGTGATTCTTTTAATACATCTATAAGCAAAAGATTCTTGGATCAAGAAGTTGAAGAAACCTACAAATATCAAGGTTGATATCAATGACCACCCTAGAGCTAAATTTGAAACCAAGAAGGAGAAACCCAATGATCAACATGAAGAAGTTCTCCTTGCTATTCTAAAAAAGATGGATAAATTCACCGAAGAAGCCAATGCACATGACAGGTTTGTTATGAATAAAATCACCGCCTTGGAAAGGGCCCAAAAATCGAGTTATATCCCTAAAGGAAAGCCTTTTCCCAAGAAGCAAAATGAAGAAGATAGGCCTAGCTCTTCTCAAATCCCGAACACATTGGCCCCAACTAATGTTGTTGAGCCAAACTCTTCATCAGATGATGAGGAAAGTGAAGAGGATGAGAGTGAGGATGAGCAAACAAATGAGCAAGCCAATCTCGTGGAAGCTGATGTCTTCAACATTTTGCTAGGAGGATCATACACACATCCTCCCATTAGTGAGGTCACCCTCAAAGAAGAAAAGGAAGAACTTATTCTCAATGCTGATAGCCAGGGAAGGTTCAAAGGGGTCCAATATTCCCAAAAAGAAAAGGACAAAGACTCGTCACCTCCTAAAGAATCACCTAAGGAAGATCCCTTACCTAAGCAAGCCCCTCCTAAAGAATCCATCCCAAAATTCCTCCCAAGAAGAATCCTCCAACAAAAGCAAATCAAAAGAAGGATCCTCCTAGGAAAGAATACAGGAAGAAGGAAAAGGGGAAGGAAGTTAAACTTGACATAGACATAGGGGCTGCCATAGGAAAGATGACTATACCCGTTCCCCTAAAAGAAATTGTTAAGCTTCCCGAGCAACAACAACAACTTAAGACATCCCTTGGGATTCAAGATGAGGAAATACTTGAAGAATTGCAAAACATTCACATTCCGATCGAAACCCAGGGCATAAACCCTTCTTGCTCACTTTGGCTATTAATGACCTCTTCCTACACAATTATATGTGGATTTCGGTGCTTCCGCCAACATCATGCCTTTGACTATTATGAAGCAACTAGGTCTCACCATTACTCGACCATATAAAAGGTGTGTGGTTTAATTCCAAGCCTGTGGAAGTGGAAGGCATCATCAAAGATCTTAAAGTCTCTTTAGCTAGGAATCCCGATATATCCCTCCTCATGGATGTTATTGTCATTGATATACTTGATGTGTGGGGGATGTTGTTATCCCGGAAATGGGGAGCTACCGTTGGGGGGAATGTTCAAATGGATTTATCATACACAACCATTCCCCAACCCGATGGCACCCCTTTTATTCTTTATAGGGAACTTGCTTTTTTGCCGCATGTAATCAAGCCTGGACCATATTATGAGACATACGAAAGTGAGAGACCTTCCCATATTCTCACCACCCAGGAAATTCGAATCCTCAAGCGACCAATCTCTCAAACAAGCAGGAAATGGAAGCTTAAGAAATAATATAAGGTTTGGGACTTAGTCTTGGTAGATAAGGATCCCACACCTGTCAGGATTCATGGAAAGGTTGGAGATGACTTCTACTACATTGCTAAACATAACAATGGACTTTGGCTTGAACCGGTCATATTAAGTCGTATCACCTTGACATTGTATTACATGCATGGTAGGGTAGGATGTATTACATGCTGATTTTTGCATTAGAAATAACATCATATGATATTGCTCATGGTAGATTAGCTACACTTAGATTAAAATATGCATATATTTATATTTTTGTCGATTTTATGGCCTAACATTTTAGCATTTGCGATCATGAGACGTTGCAAAAGCATTCTGCCCTATGTTTTTTCCATTCGTTCTATGTGCAGGTGACAGGTCTGTGGTAACCAAGAGATTGCTGGAGTTCTCGTGACCTCTCGTTCGAGTAGCTTCACCCACTTTTTCGAGAGATCACGTCCCAGTTGGAGCCAGATGTTACCCACCATTTTTTGGGTAATATCACTTGGAGAATTTTTTTCTCCAAGATGGTCCTCAACCGGCAGCTAGCAACCCCTTGCAGCCATCAACTAGCTCATTGTGCCATTTCTTCGCCACCTGAGCCAACCATGTGTTCCCTCGCCCATTTGCCATGGTCGTATGTTTGAAGGTGGGCCTCCCGAAGCTAAAGGTATGCGTTGTCCTTTTGAAATTGAGTCTTGTAGTTTTCTTATCATGGACACTTATGGATATGGATTAATAGGGGGATTCGGCAGAAAGAATGGGTTAGGTCTGTGCTTCTGCTCCCTAGACCTCTTTTAGGACATAACCTTGGATTCTAGCCCTGTGGGATCTTTTTTACTGACCACTTGGTTCTAGGGATGGTATTTCATGGGAAACCCCGATTTTGGTTGCATGGTCTCGCTCCCTTATCCGCTTACATTATCCCCTTCCATTCATTATCACCCCATCCATCACTTCTCCCACCTGAGTCCACATTCCTCCATTGGTCCACATAGGGTTAGCTCACCCCTTCCCCTTGCCCACACCTTGGGTCATGGCTTGGAATGAAGCCCAGAGGTTGATGCAGCTAAAAAGAAAGTCAAAAGCATATATGGCCACATTCAACAGGAAAAGTACCACAAAATGCAAAAGATGGTCGAGACAAAAGCATTTAGCACGTGGGCAAAAGCCATTACATGAAGCTCTACCCCATCATCATGGCCATCACCCTGGTTCCAGCAGGTTCTATGAACCTCCCTCATCATATAGGAACCCATGATTGTCCCAACCCCTGGTGGGCGATGAACCGCCCCACCTTAAAGGGGGGAATTCACTGCTATATATTATACATCATGCTCTAACCCCTTGAGCCCCGAGCAGTTAATCAAAGAAAATCATAAAAGGCAAAAGACATATAAAGAAGGGTGGAAAAATCAAGGTCGGGGCACCTCATGTACCATGATTTCTCCCTCCTATACCTTATAAACCCAAGTGTGGGCTTCCCTCTTATTAGCTACCCCTATGCCCCAGCATGTGACCCAGGGTTTCCCCCTCTCATTCCCTACCTCATTCACCTATCTGCCACATGCCACCACCATTTGGCGGATGTAATTTGACTATATTATCCCCTTTAAAAGCAGAAACTACCTACTAGAGTACTTGGTTAAACCCATTGGGAGTTTAGGCAACATTGGTACACCCAAAGCTCATTATGGAAGGGGAGGCCATTATGAAGTCCCCACTTGTGGTCCAGATTAGGTAAGCTCATACACGCGATTTCTCTAATGACTTGTTGTATTAGAAGCCTAGGGGACGCATTGGATCTTATGCAGGATTGAAGATGGTTTCCGTTTGGGGTTTGGTCTCCCTATACGAGGTCCTAATCCTCTAGAGGGCTACATTGGCACATATAGGGTGAGCGTTGAGAGCCATGGGCCTCCATAGCAGCGGATTGCACTTCAGGGATCCCCACAGCCATTCAGAGATTGCTCGTGGTTTGCTTATTGAACGAGGACGATCCACCTAATCCATCATGCCCAGCTAACCCCAGGTCTACACCACACACTCGGAAAATGATTCAAGACTTCTACGATGATGTGGCATCTCCTACATCGTCATCCTAGCCCTAGAGGGAAACTTATAGACATCTTCGATTTGTTTGTAGACCCATGAGGACACTTATGTGCCCCCATAGTCATTTGGAGCGCCACAGGTTATTACAAAGGGTCAACCCCTTGTCCACAGCTTTTGAGGGCCCTATTCTTCATTATGGCATCCATGGACCTTATCAGGCCTCTTAGAGGGCCCTACGACATGCATAGATTATTATTTGTCCTCTTGAGAGGCTTATCTTTTCATTTGTGAGCTAGTTTGGTGGGCTTGTCACCAAAGTTATGTCATTTCTAATGTAGGCTCATTAGCTAAATCAAACTCCTAATTGGTGTATAAATAGGAGTTAGTTGTATTCATTTGTATCATCACTTGACTTGGGATCTCTCTATCTTTAGAGAATTTCACACTTTTTCCTTGGAGGATTATTTTGGATGATGGATGAATTTTGATGTATGGATTTGGGCTATTTCTATCTTGGAGCTTCTTATTTGCAAATGTGATGCTGGTTGGATGCACTCTCTAACATTGTAAGTGCAATTTTAGCACTATTTTTCTTGTTGCTGCATACATTTGAATTTCGCTATAATTAGGGCTAATCGCTGCATGTACGAAATGTGGAATTATGTGTCTATTTAGATTATTTGTTGTATGGGCCATTGTTAGATGAATGAAATTTCCTAGAGATCATGTTTCTTGATAAGCTTGCACCATTTGTATGAAGTAGAAATGCTTGAAAGTCACTTACTTCTCTTTTCTCTAACATTGGACGAAGTTGAATTTTGGAGCCTCCTTGAACAAGAAACTGAATCCTTTTTCATTATTATCCATGACTCCATATCCCCAAGTGAATTAGGCACTGATCCCTAAAAAGCGTGATCATTTTAACCCTCTTTTACCCTTTACACTTTTTCCCTAGGTCTAGCCTCATTAGGTCATCTAGGGCATCAGTTTCCCGGGAAACTTGCCACAGAAAACTTCGATGTCCTAGAGACAATTGCGCTGGTGGTTCCCCTCGGTCTCCTCCAAATTTGAAGCAATTCTTACTGTGGAATATTCAGATGCCTCAAGCCCTAGCTCTAGGATCAAGTTTTGCCTAGGTGTTCCCAAGGCTAGAACCTAGTAGGATCAATTTGACATCGTTGGGAGAAATTCTTGTTTGATCTTTTCCCCTCACCTTGGCCAAGTTAAGAACATCATTGGTTACAAAATCCATTCCCTAACCTGGGTTGGGTCCACTTGGCCTCGTGCGGTTCCATTCTTTATCAAAGCCTATTTAGCAAGGACTACTTTAGAATCCAAGTTATTATAAGGATTTTAGGGATCGAGAACATCTTTTAAGGTCTTATACTTTACCTCAACCCTCCAATCCTCAGACCCTTTCCCTAGAAGATCTAGTCCCTTGCTTGAGAGAGCAAGCAAGCCCTATCGTTCAAACTCTTCTAGAAAGGGAATCATTTAAGTCACTCTGCCCTTGATCTATACTTTATAAGTGACCTCCCAACTACCGGGTCTCCTCCCATCGGTGAAAGTCTATAAAGAGTAGGGAGTCTTAGCTATGGTGACAGTGGGCTAAGTCTCCATAGTTTCCCTTGACCTAGTAGTTTTTCTCATAGGAACCCTTTTGGGTCCCATGCTAGTTTGTGCGGTAAAAATTTCCTCAATCACTATTTCTCTTTCTTTTGGCTCGAACTCTTCTTGCTTGCTCAATCTGCCAAGGAAGTCGCTCTCCTTGTGTCTCACAATTGTGACATCTCCATCCCTATCGAATTGCTCTTATAATCTCTCATTGGATCACCAATGACCATGATTTAAATTGTCATCAATGACTAAGATCATCTCAAACTCAATCTGTGTGAGTTTCTAGAGCATTCTCAACTTTCCTTAATTAATTCCTATTAATTAACCAATTTTCCTAAGTTACGAATAATTGAAATGATGGTTAATTAATTTAATTAAGGCCTTTCACAAGCTTATCTCATGAAACCTTTCCGGGTTTTGAAGATCTCATTTTCTTAGCCTCTGACACAAATCGAGACTAGAACACCTGTCTGATGCTACAAAGACTAATAATCAAAGTACTAAATTCAAGAGCTCAACAAAGAGGTGCCCCAAAAGTGGCAACATGGTGTTGACTATGCATGTTGATTGTATGTTGATGTGGCAATTCTTATTGTGCAAATGCTCACTGGACAAGGGTGTGGCAGCACTGCCAAGCTTCAACGTGATGATGTTAGAATTTGGGCATGGCCATAAGATTGAGCACTATAAGAACTAATTTAAATAGACATCAAACAACAAAAATTATATGTATATTGGAGAAAAAAACCATTATCAAACAATCGTGTATTCTTGTGTGCACTCCCTGGTATGAAATGGTGCAAGATCCATTATAGAAGGATTAGGCATAATTTCCTTAGAAATGAGGACAACTAGTTCCTAACCACCTCATAAATGAGGACCATTAACCGCCTTATTATTGAGGAACATAAAATGTTGGCTTGTTGGGGCCTGGCCCAGGTTCAGAGATGATTTAGCCAAACAAATCCTGGTACTACTGGCCCTTTCGGCAACAGTCCGCGAAGCACGGATTGAGGTCTCACCCGAAGTAGTATGGGAGGGTGCTAGAACTAGGTTTCCACACCTGGAGATGTTTAATGATTTCAAGTGGTCTGTGGTTCGATCATGCATGTCGCTACACACGTTTACTTGTACCTCACAGCCCGAGATGCTGTCTTCGCGCAGCCCTACCCGGGGCTCGAACAATGTTATTACCCAAGTCCCTCCTCGCAGCCGATATTAGGTGATTACCTGAACTTAGTTATACACTTTTAGTTATTCTCAAACAATATTCACAATCCATGTAGGCGTGTGCAGTAAATAAACAATATAATTGCAAGTAATATCAAACATGTAATAACTCAAAATAGATACACAGGATTCAGCTAAAACTTCTCTTTATTATTTTCTTCTTCTGTTACAGACTCGACTCTTACCCTGCGCACTCAGCTACAGGGGTCCGTGCACTCAGCTGTGGACTCTACTAGGCCTCTGCGCACTCAGTTGTAGAGCCTCTTCCTACTACTACGACCCCTATACACTTAGACTCTTGCTCTACGCTTCGCTATCATCTAGACTCCATCCGTTCATTTTTTATAGTTACTTTACAACTTAGAGCCTCGCTCTATTTATACAATCCATGGTTCGCGAACCATGGGTAGGCCGACACTACATTCAAAACTTAGGGCGGACACCCTATGACTCTAACATACCATTTGCGCTCTGCGCTCGCAATTCACAGAGTTTTTACAATAAGAACAACTCAAAACTTGGGCTTTAAGCCCCAAAACATGTTGTGGGGGGATTCCATGCCCAACAGGGCCCCCAACACAAACATCGTGACTCGCCCTCGAGTCACTCTGTCAGCACGGAGTCCTCCAGCTGGTCCCGGGGTCTTGATGTCTGCAGGTCACTGAGCTGCTGCTTGCTGAACCGGCTGCATTCTCTCCTCTGAGACCTCTGTAACTAAATTGTTCCCATATAGTTGTACCGATATGTATTTATAGTCCCGCGTCCTTGTCCAACTCTCTGAAGTGTGAAGATTGTACTGCTATCAGCTAGTCAGATAGCCGGCCCACCTGTGTAAGGCTTCAAGCGGCTGCCATTCACTTTGCCTGGGAAGGGTTCTCCATTTAATTTGACGAGCTGGATCGCGCCTCCGTCTATGACTTCCTTAACCACGTATGGTCCTAGCCAATGCATTTTGAATTTGCCCAGAAATTTTTCAAACTTACTGTCGTATAGCAGTACTAAGTCATTTACTTTGAATGTGTGCAACTTAATATGGCGATCATGCCAAGCTTTTTCACGTTGTTTCTGAACCTGCTGATGAAAACCTGCCAAGAACCATTCCTCCTCAAGTTCTTCCAATTGCGCGAGTCTTTCTTCCAGAGCTTCACGGTCCGACATCCCTAGTGCTGCTATTCGCAGACTAGGTACGATATATTCCATTGGCATGACAACTTCCACACCATAGACTAACTAGAAAGGGTTTGTCCCGTCAGTTTCTTGCACGTTGTTCTGTAAGCCCATAGTACTGCAGGGATGCGTAGGTCCCAATCGCTTCATTGCGCGTTGCACACTTTTGTCAGCGCGGTTTCCAGTATTTTGTTGAATGCCTCTACTGTCCCATTCGCTTGTGGGTGATACGGTGTACTCTTCTGATGATACACCGGAATTCTTCTGTGAGCGCGCTGATGGTTTCATTCCTGAAATGCGTTCTGCGATCACTCATTAAGATTTTCGGACAGCCAAATCGGGTTAACACGTTTTCGAACAAAAATTTCACAGCCGTAGCAGCCGTGCAGTCTTTGACCGGCTGCGCTTCCGCCCATCGTGTCAGGTACTCTGTCGCGTGATGATGTAGTGCGCGCCCATCTTTCCCTGAGGTTTGATCGGTCCACAAGTTGATTGCCCAATTTTCGAACGCTTGTAGTGTCATTTGTGGATTTAACGACATTTCGTCCCTTCGCGATGTTTTTCCCGTCCTTTGACATATATCACAGTCTTACAGTGTGCTTTCGAATCCTGGTGGAGGGTTGGCCACCATAACCCTGCGCGAAGAATCTTCTGTGCGGACGCGCGTCTTGCATAGTGTCCTCTGCAACGCCCCCATGCGCTTTTTGCGAGAATCTGACTCCGTTCAAATTTAGGTACGTATCTTCACAGTATCAATCATTTCCCATTTTGTATAGGTGCCCCGTGATGACAGAAAAAATCCACCGCGCGCACCACCAATTCCTTCT